>LDEF01000018.1:159818-348402 GCA_001455505.1 Leptographium lundbergii
CCCCCCCCCCCCCCCCCCATCACCATGATCGAACTCGGCCTTGGCCGCATCAGCCGCCTGCTCCAGCTCGCACCGCCGCCCACCTGGCGGGCCATCCACGTGGCCGGCACCAATGGCAAGGGCTCCGTGTGTGCGTATCTGTCGGCCCTGCTGCACGCCCGCGGCGTCTCGTGCGGCCGCTTCACGTCGCCGCACCTGGTCGACCGCTGGGACTGCGTCGTGGTGGGCGAGCGGGCCGTCGACGAGGCGGCCTTCCGCGACGCCGAGGCGGCTGTGCTGCGGCGCGACCGTGACGCCGCCGTGGGCGCCACCGAGTTTGAGCTGCTGGCCGCCACCGCCTTTGAGCTCTTCCAGCGGTCGCGCGTGGCCGTGGCCGTGATCGAGGCCGGGCTTGGCGGCGCCCTCGACGCCACCACCGCCATGACGGCCGACCGCGCCGCCACCGTCATCGCCCGCATCGGCCTCGACCACCAGGCGCTCCTCGGCACCACCACCGCCGCCATCGCCGCCCACAAGGCCGGCATCATGCGCAAGGGCGTGCCCTGCATCGTCAACACGGCCAACCGGGACGGCCCCGACACCCCCGACGCCGTCCGCGCTGTCCTCGAGGCCCACGCCCGCGCCGCCGGTGCCCCCCTGCTCTGGGCGGACCCCCGCGCCGTGCTGCCGCCCGGCGTCGCCGACGCCCTCGCCCTCGAGCCGCACCAGCTGTCCAACCTGGCCTGCGCCTATGCCGCCTTTCGCATCGCCATCCCCCACCCAGACCACCCAGACGACGATGCCGACTGGATCACGTCCGTCGTCCGCCAGGTCAGCTGGCCCGGCCGGCTGCAGCGCCTCGACGTCGCGCCTCTCCTGCCGGCCGGCCTCGCTGCCCCGCCCGCTCTCCTCGACGGCGCCCACAACGCGCAGTCGGCCGAGGTCCTGGCTGCCTACGTCGACAAGCACCTCCGCCCGGGCCACCACGTCGCCTGGGTCATGGCCGCCTCCCGCGGCAAGGACCTCGACTCCATGCTGCGTCTGCTGCTGCGTCCGGGCGACCGCGTGGCCGCCCTCGCCTTTGGCCCCGTCGATGGGATGCCCTGGGTCAGCGCGGCCGACCCGCAGTCCATCCTGGACTGCACTGCCGCGCACGGCGTCGCGCCCGAGGACCGCTTCCTGTCTGGCAACAACAACGATCCTGGCCGCCCTCCTCTCACGACCGCCCTGCAGTGGGCCGTGTCGGGCAGCCGCGACAGCACGGATCCCGTCGTCATCGCCGGCAGCCTCTATCTCGTCTCCGACACGCTGCGGCTCCTCCGCCAGGCCGGCGGCAAGACGGGATTATAGGGTCACGTGCCTCGCTCACCGCTGGTCCTCATTCTGCCACTGCTGCCATCGTGAAACGAACAGCTTGCAACGACAGCGCATCCCATCTCGTCATGGCGTCGCCGAATCACCTCGTCATCGTCTGTGGCCACGGCATCTGGCTGGGCGGGCCGCGTCACGGCCACGACGAGGCCGAATGGCTCATCGAGAGCTACAAGGCCGGCGAAACGCCCACGTTCGTCGCCCACATCCGCGCCGGGTTGCAGGTCCTCGCCGACGATGAGCACGCAGTCGTTGCCTTTTCGGGGTAGGTCGCCGGCCGAGGGCCTCTCCCTCTGACCTGTCGTTAATCCGCCTACAGCGGCCCCACGCGCAAAGAGACGCCGCTGTCCGAAGGCCGCAGCTATGCCAACCTGGCCGCAGCCAACGGCTACTTTGGCCTCCTGCAGCCGGGTGAAGACGAGAGCAGCACGGCTGAAGAGCACGCCCTCTCGCCCCTCCGGCTGCACCCGCGGGTCCTGGTCGAGGAGCAGGCGCTCGATTCGTACTACAACATCCTCTTCAGCCTGGTGGCCTTTTGGCGTGCACACAACGTCTGGCCCGCCCGCATGACCATTGTCAGCCATGCGTTCAAGCAGTCGCGCCTCGTCGATGGGCACTGCGGACCCGATGCCATTGCCTTTCTGCCGCGCTCGCGCATCGCCTTCGTCGGCATCAATCCGCCCAACCTGCCAGCCGAGTTTGGGGGCACGGCGCCGGCCGGCGACAAGACAGCGGCCATGCAGGGCGCCCACGATGTGTTGGACCACTGGGCCGTCGATCCGCATGGCGTCGGCTCTCTGCTGGCCGGCAAGCGTCGCGGCCGCAATCCCTGGGCCGTCGACCAGCGGCTGTTTGCGCACGAGGACGAGCGGCGACGCAGCGGGCTGCAGACGCGTCTCGTCGGCGGTGACATGGAGGCGCTGACGGAAGACGGACTGCGGCCATGGAATAGCGGTTAGAGGATGCTTAGTCAGCACTTAGTTGTAGTGTCACGTGCGCAATACGAGACTGGTTCTCTCTGTATAAGCTACATCTTGGACGTGGTGGCGCCGCTCTCGGGCTCGCCGGCCAGCTGGAGCTCCATGGAGCGCAGCAGAAAGGCGACGGCGTCGACGTGCATGGCGGGGCTGAACTCGTGGCCGACGCCGTCGTAGATACGGTCCTCAACCGTCAGCTGCAGGGCGGGCAGGGCGTTGGCGTAGTGCTTAAAGGCGTCGACAAACGGCTTGCCGATGGCGTAGGGCACCAGCTTGTCGGCGGCACCGGAGCACAACAAGAAGCGTTTTCCGCGGACGAGGCGGGCGAGCTTGGGCTCGACGGCGGCATCGGTGTCGGCGGGCGGGAGGGCGGCGGTGCCAAAGAGGCGGCCCTTTGGGTCGTGGGCGCAGACGTCATCGACGAGGGCCTTGGGGAAGTCGGAGCTGCCGAGAAAGGAGTGGAAGCCGGGCTCGGCGCCGGGCCGGACAAAGGAGGGCCGGCGGGAGAGGCGGGCGCGGTCGCACATGAGAGCTGTGGGTCAGGCGAGACGAGACACAAACGGCTGGGCAAGAAACTCACCCATGTAGTCGGGACAGCCAATGACGACGACGGCGGCCGAGACGCGCGCGTCGTCCAGCATGAGCTGCCAGGCGCTGTGGCCGCCGAGGGAGACGCCCAGGACCATGTGGCCGGCGATGCGGATGGTGTCGGCGGTGTCGGCGGTGTCGGCGGTGTCGGCGGTGTCGGCGGTGTCGGCAGCCCGCCCGCCAAACAGGTCCTCGGCGTACGCCCCCAGCAGATCGATCAGCAGGACGGTGTCAACGACGGCGCCGCGGACGAGCCCAAACATGTCCTGGGCGTGGCGCGGGTTGCCCTCGCGCCAGGCGTTGTTGGCCGGGTCCGAGGCCGCGCGCGAGCCGTGGTTGCGCTGGTCAAAGGCGGCAGCAACGAGGCCGGCTCGGCGGGCACGCAGGACCGGGCTGGCGGCGGCGGCACGCACGGCCTGGGCGGCAATGGCGGCCATGTCGCCGCGGACACGAAGACGCGGGTGGTGCAGCCAGAGTACCGTGACGGCCTGGACGTTTGGCGGCAGCTCGTCGACGCCGTAGATGTCGACCAGGATGCCGGCGATGTGGAGGGACCGCAGCGAGACCGGGGATGTATCCATGGTGGGGGTGAGAGGGAGAGGGAGGGTGACAGAGTGAGAGTGAGGAGAGAAGAGAAGCAAAAGTGAGCTCTTGGACTAGCAGGTCGTATTACTGTATCGGTCCAAAGAGGGGAAGAGCTCGGCTGCAGCTTCCACGAACCCAACTAGTGAGCCAGCCAATCACATGATCGGGAAAGCCGTGCTCCTCATCGTCGATGCCTCTTATCTGAAGCCGTTCGAAGCCGTTCTCCAACACCAGGCGTACGATCGGTCGTGCCATCGTATCGTCTGCGGATAAGAGGCCGTTCCGCCTGTCAAGCATTGAACAAGTTTGAACACTGGGAAACGGCCTGTCAAGCACTGAAACAGATTGAACGCTAGAAACGAGACACACAAACAATGTCGACCAAGCCCGACGACGCCCCGACGACGTCGGCCGAGCCCGGCGCGCTCACGCCCGAGCAGGTCGCCGCGTTTGCGCGCGACGGCTACCTGATCCTGGCGGACGCGCTGCCGGCGGCGGCCGTGGCGGCGCTGCTGGCCGAGACGCACCGGCTGCTGGACAGCTTCTCGCTCGAGGGCCACCCGATGACGCGCTTCCAGACCGGCGCGGCCGACTCGGGCGAGGGCCACGTGGGCGACGCCTACTTTCTCGGCTCGGGCGACCAGGTCCGCTTCTTCTTTGAGGAGGACGCCTTTGACGGGGCCGGCCGCCTGACCAAGCCCAAGGCCGCGGCCGTCAACAAGATCGGGCACTACCTGCACGGCTGCAACGAGGTATTTGGACGGGTGACGGCCTCGACTGCCTCGACAGGCTCTTCTGTCGGTCCATTCGCCCGCGCTCGTCCCGTCGCTCCCATCGCCCGCAGCCTCGGCTTCCGCGACCCTCGCTGCCTCCAGAGCATGGTCATCTGCAAGCAGCCCGAGATTGGCGGCGCCGTGCCGCCTCACCAGGACAGCACCTTTCTCTACACGGATCCGCCCAGCGCCGTCGGCTTCTGGTACGCGCTCGAGGACGCCACCATGCACAACGGCTGCCTCTCGTTCTGGCCCGGGTCCCATCGCCGCGCCCCCATCCGCAAGCGTCTCGTCCGACGCGGCGGCGCCTCGGCCGGCACCCATCTCGTCGACAACGAGGGCCGGCAGTTTCCCGAGGATCCGGACGATTGCAAGCATCACGCGCAGACACCCATCCCTCCGGACCGCGAGATGGACGCCGACCAGTACGTCCTCGGCGAGGTCAAGGCCGGCTCGCTCGTCCTCATCCACGGAAACCTGCTGCACCGCAGCGAAAAAAACGTCAGCCACAAAGGCCGCATCATCTACACCTTTCACGTGATCGAGGGCGACGGCCCGACGTATGATGCGCGCAACTGGCTGCAGCCGCCGGCCAGCGGGTTTACCAAGTTGTGAGGGGAGAAAGGTGGTAAATAACATACTGAAGCATGTATCGTACATCTGAGCAACACCATGTCTTTTGATCACCCGGATCACCAAGTTCGCCTGAAGCAAGAGAAAGCAATGTAAATAAAACATACTGAACCATATATCGTACAAGTCCCCAGACAACTAAGCAACATCATCTTTGTAGTCTGATAGCATTCTTCTGTCACTCCTTCACTCCTTCATCTCTCTTCGGACCTCTCCTTCTGTCACCCTCCTTCTCCCACTCCTCTCACCTCCTCCTCCCTTCTCTTACCTCCTCTTCCCCTCCCTCACTCCTCACCCCCCCTCTTCACCCCCCTTTTCACCCCCCTCTTCACCCCCTTCTTCACCCCATCCCCACACACATCCACCCTACCACCACGGCTCCTAACGTGAGTACGGGTGGAAGCCGCGGTTGCTGGCGCCGCCTCGTCCGCCGCCTCGGTAGTTGGCCCCCGGCCGACCGGCGTTCTTTGGGCCTGTTGGCGCATTTGCCGGCGGCGCATTCATCGGGTCCTGCGACCGGTGTCGATGGAAGCCGGGACCACCGCCGCCGCCACCACGTCCACCAGGCCCCATGCCCGGCTGCGGCACGTCGTCGTACATGCCCTCCCACGACGTCGGCGCACCGCCATAGCCTCCGCCCGGACCACCCGGACCTCCGGGACCGCCGTTGCCGTTGCCGCTGCCGTTGCCGCTGCCACTGCCGTTGCCGTTGCTGCCAACCGATCCCGGACCCCCTCCACCGCCGCCCATCGGAAGCTGCTGCTGTTGCTGGCCCACCTGCTGCTGCTGGCCCGGTTGTTGCTGGCCTGGTTGCTGCTGCTGCTGCTGGCCCCCCTGCTGCTGCTGCTGCTGCTGCTGCATCTGCTGCATCATCGCCGGACTCATTCCCGGACTCATCCCCGGACTCATCCCCGGATTCATCCCCGGCCCTCCAACTCCGCCGCCTGGCCCTCCGCCGCCTCCGCCCCGTCCCATCTGCTGCATCTGCTGCATCTGCTGCATCTGCATCATCTGCATCATCTGCGGGTTCATCCCCATCCCTCCCATCCCTCCCATTCCTCCCATCCCCCCCATCCCTCCCATGTTGCCACCCATGTTCATCATCCCCCCCATATTGCGGCTCATCGCCTGTTGCTGCTGCATCATCGCAAAGTACTGCTGCATCCGCTGCCAGTACTGCGCCATCACCTGCGGCGTCATCCCGCCGGCCGCCCCCATCTGCTGGCCCACGCCGCCGCCACCGCCACCGCTGCTGCCCTGCTCGTCCATCCCACCGTGTCCGCCCTTGCGGAACTTGTTGCCCGGTCCGCCTCGTCGGCTGGCATCGTCGTCGTCCCGCAGGTTGCCGCGCGGCTGTGCCTTCTTCACCTCGATCGCCTTGCCGTGGATCTCCAGCTCCGTCGACAGACAAGCCTCCACGCCCGCTTCCGACTCAAACGTCACAAAGCCGAAGCCGCGAGGCCGCCCCGTGTCCTTGTCCATCATCAGAGTAGCGTCCACCACCCGCCCAAACTGCGCAAAGTACTCCTTGAACTCCTGGTCCGTAGTTTCTTGCGACACGCCCCCCACAAAGATCTTGGACGTCTTCTCCTGCTCGTCGCGCGGAATTGCTCGTTTCGGGTCGATCTGTCGGGAAGTCAGTGTGTGTCCTCTTCTCTTCTTCTCCTCTCCTTTCTCCTCTCCTCCTCCACCCCCTCCCTTACTCACAATCTTCCCGTCCAGATAGTGCTCCTTCACCATCACAATGTTGACCGTCTTGGGGTCCTTGAACGTCAGGAAGCCAAAGCCGCGAGACCGGCCTGTCGCACTGTCGCGCATCACTGTGCACTCGAGCACCTCGCCGAACTGTGAAAAGTAGTCGCGCAGCGATTCTATCATCCGTTAGCTTCCGCCCGCTTCACCATGTGCCTAACCACGGCCGACTTACGGTCTGTGGTCTCCCAGTTCAGGCCTCCGATAAACATTTTCCTGGGCCTGGTTAGCATGCGAATACATACGTCCAAGGGCCGGAAGAGTGAAGCGAAACAGGAAACGCAAGGCATCCAGAACAAGGCAGCATTTAGGACAAGGCAGTCACAAAGTCACACCATCATCGCGAAGCCACATCCGGCCTCGCGATGACATCTAGTCAGTGGCTCAAGAGTATAGCAGTAGCAGTTCAGTAGCAGTAGCAGTCGCAGTAGCAGTAGCAGTCGCAGCAGCAGTCGCAGCACACCACCGACCCTTTTGTCGTGCCAAGCAGAGGAGGCCGACCGCTGTCCTCGGCCTGCACCTCTCTCCCGCTCGCGTCCATGTCATCTAGCGGGATGTAGTTGCCCGGTGAGAAGCCGCCCAGGTCCATGGTGGTGGCGATGCGATAGCCGCAAAGACGGGGAAGACGGCCAGGACAGAAGATGACGCCCAAGGTGAGAGCGAGCTGAGGTTGGGCAGACGAGATCAAGCACAAGAGGAGCAGAGCCGGACGACGGCCACATTGTCGGTTCTGGGGCGGAAAAACAAACACAGCACCTTGAATCAGGCCGAGCTGACGCTTTGGCCAATTGCCTTTTGACTCTTGGGGGGGTCTTTGGTCTTTCTGGGCTTTCTGTCTCGCTTGTCTTTCTGGTCTCGCTTGTCTGTCTCTCAGACGTCTCTTTCCTCTCTCTTATGGCTTCTGTCTTCTCGTTGTGCTCTGCTTTTCTGTCTTGGTCTGTCCTGTCTCTCTTACAAGTCTTTGCTACCGCGAAGCTAAGTACTTGTCGAATGCTAGCCGCTGCCCGCCTGTGCGGTTTTCCTCTGAGCGTACAGATTGTTTGTGTGTGAAGCTCCCCTGCGGCTCCCGTGCTTCTCCAGCACGAGAGTGCCGCAGAATCTCGTCTTTTTTTTCTTTCTGAATATCGCTATGGCTTTTCTGACGCGATGCCTTTTTTTTCTCTGCTCGGCGGTTGCGTCGGCCTCTGCACGTTTTTTTATTTGCTGGCCCACCAGTTCGCTTCCAATACCCAGTCTTGCCTTACCCATCGTTCATAGCCGATGCCGGTGCCAATCATCCGCCAAGCCGGTCCTCACCTGTCCAGTCGCTGCTGGCTGCCCATACGTCGTCTTACCCTTCCTCCCACACTGCTGCCTTGCATGTTCACGGCCGAAGAAGCGGAGAAAAAAGGAAATGATGCAAAATGGCAAAAAGGCAAAGAGGCAGAAGAGTAAACGGTAAAGGGCAAATGGCAAATGCCACCAATCGCTGTACTCACCCATCTTCCTTAGAGTTGGGGCCGCGCGAGAACGGCGCGCCCGAGCCGCCGCCATGGTACGGATTGCTACTGCTCACGGGCGGCGTGGATTCCATGTGCGACTGGCCACCGCCGCCGCCGCCGTTGTTCATGTTGCTGTTCATGTTGCCGCCGCCGCCGTTGTTGTTATTACTGCTGCTCCCGTTGCCAAGGTTAAAGTCCACCTCGTCGTCGTCGTCGTCGTATTCTTCCCGCGCGCCGTCGTCGTAGTCGCCGCCGTTCTGCTCGTTGGCTCCGTCATACTGCCGCGATGGTGGCTCCACGGCGGCAGCAGAAGCTGACACGGGCGCCGCAGCGAACCCGCTGGCCGCGGTCATTGTCGACGGCGCCGGCCCCGAGTCGGCCTTGGGCGCAGCCGGTTCATCGTCGGCATATCTGTGAGCAGTAGTCAGTGGTTGTGCCCCGTCGGAAAAAGCAGGAATCGTAAAGGGGGGCCTTGGGACTTCACTGACAGGTCGGCAAAGAGCTCGTCGTCGAAATTTTCGGCTTCGGTCATGTTGGCGGTCGGGAATACAACAATAGGGTATGGACAGGAACGAGCACAATGAAGAAAAAAATTAGTAGAATACAGGGTGCCAACACAAACACGGCAACGAATTGGGGGGAGCAGAGACGCGTAGTGACGCAGGCGGGAGGAGAAAAGGAAGTCTTTGCGTGGGTTGCCCCTTGCCAGCGTGCTAAGTAAGCGCATTGGCCTGAGGCAGCCACGCCTCTCGACGCCACACATGGCGTGGCTTCACGACTGTGGCAGTGCAGATCACAAAGTGTCGACGTCAGGCAACCACATTCCGGTTTCTGGTCGAGTCTTGTAGCTAGATGCTTCATCTCACATCTAAGCAGACTGTTCTGGTGAAGTTGCGGGCCTTTATCTGTTCATGTTTGTTGGTCTTTTAACATGACGCGAATTGCTGTCTATGGGACAGCCCTGGTGACCTTTGCTGCTGGTGAGTGAATACTCTCTTCCTGCCTTTTCGCTCTTTCTTCCTTCCATTCTTCTCCTCTTTCTTCTCTTCCTCTCGTCTCTCCTCTTTCTCTCTCCTCTCTTCTCCCTCTCTCCTCTCTCCTCTCTCTCCTCTCTTCTCCCTCTCTCCGCCCTCTCCTCTCCCCCCCCCTCTCCTCTCCCCCCTCCCCCCCACCTCTCATCGTCTAACATGCCAGCCACGGCCATGACGATCGCCGCCAACCTGGTCCCCCGCTGGGTCGTCTATGCGGTCCCGCCGACCACCGGCAGCGGCGCCCAGCCGTTCTGGCAGACGCTCGGCCTGCACCAGTCGTGCTCGTCCGAGGCCGTGCCGTCGTGCCGGGCGTTTCCCCAGACGTCACGTGACTGCAGCGCCGGCGCCGGCCAGCAGTACTTTTGCAGCGTCTGGCGCAGCGTCGGCTTCCTGATGGCGCTGGCGCTCGTGGTCGAGCTCGCGGCCCTCGTCGGCTTCGTCGTCATCATGGCCGGCGGCCGGCTCAAGCGCGAGGGCGGCTGGCGCGTGCTCGTGCTGCTGGTCGCCGCCGCCGCCGCGCTGCACGTCTTTGCCGCCGCCACCGTCGCCTTTCTGCGCGACCACGACGACCGCTTCCTCGTGCCCGGATGGCGCCTCGACGTCTCCTGGATCCTCTGCGCTGCCAGCGCCACCGTCGCCTTCCTCTGCGCCGCCGGCCTCGCCCTCTCCGCCGTCGTCCTCCCGCCCGAGGACGGCTACGAGTTCTTGCGCGATCCCGTCGACTCGTGAGCCTGGCGGCTGTTTTTTTTTGGTTGCGGAGTTTTGCATTGGAATTGGATTGGAATTGGATCGGACCTGGATTGGAATTGGAATTTGGACGACTCTGACACGATGCTTGTTCTGTTATTACATCTTGCATTATCGTGTTATTAATACGGCCGTATAACGGCAGCTTCATCGATACATAATAGGACATGAAAGTACAGAAGTGGAGAAGGAGAAGTATAGTATTAAGAAACAGTATTAGGAACCAGAACAGAAACAAACGGGAAACACAGGTACAGAACCACCAAAGCTCGTACAAATTAACGTTCGCTCTCGTAAGTCGTAGTCGTCACATCCCGTCAATGAAGAATTCGCTTAATCATGGCCCGCAGGCTTCCCATCTTCTTGCCCTCGCCATCCGTCTTGACCTTCTCGTTGTCGGTCTTGGCCTTTTCGGTCTTGGCCTTTTCGGCCTTGGCCTTTTCGGCCTTGGCCTTTTCGGCCTTGGCCCTGTCGCGGTCACGCTTCTCCTGCCGGTCTCGGCGATGTTTCTCGTCCGTCGCCTTTGCGGCCGCCTTGGCTGCCGCCTTGGCCGCTGCCTTTGACGTTTCGGCGGCTGCTGGAGCCGAAGCTGAGGCATCGACCGCCGGGGCATCGTTCGTCCTCCTGTGTCGCGAAGGTGCAGCCGCAGCCGGAACCGCAACCGGAACCGCAACCGGAGCTGGAGCCGGCCGCTCGACCTCTTCGCTCTGTCGATGGCGACGGTGATGCCGATGGCTTGTCGAAGCATGGTCGCTGCTGCTCTTGGACTGCCTCCCGCCGTCGTCCTCGGACCGTCTGATGGACCCGAATCGCGACCGGAGTGTGCTCGATCGCTTGTCATGTTCCCGGCTGTCGGACGTGGCCGATGGCATCTCTTCTCGGTCTTCAGCCGTCCTGGACGCCCTCTTTTCAGCAGTTCTATCCTTGGGAACAGAGCTGGATGGGCTGGCCGGGGTGCTGTCAGTTCTCTGGGGCGCGTTACCGTCTCGCAAGAGGCTGGCTTCCGCAAGTCTGCGGCCGGTCGACGGCCTCGACGCCGAGGTCGAGGTCGAGCCTGACACTGTCGATGGGATTGGAGGCACGTCGGTGTCTCTGGACGCCGTGCTGGCTGCCATCGTGCTCCCGTCGCCTGTGGATGGCCGCGAGTGTCGATGTGCCGACGAGGGCCGGTTGCTCGACGAGTGTCGCAGTACCCGTCGCTCGTCTCGTCGCTCTCTCGGAGACTTGTCCACGTCAGCCTCCTTGCCTTTGGTCCCGTAAGCCAATGAGCCTTCGCCGGCGGTCCCTCTTTCTCGCGCTCTCCGTTGCTCCTCGTGTTGGGCCCGTTTTTCGGCTCTGCGTCGTTCGTGAGCCTCCTGTTCCGAGTGCAGCAGCCGCTCTCCCTCTCCTCGCACTCGATCTGTTTCTTCCCGCGCTCGATCTCTCTCTTCTCGCGCCCGCTCCCTCTCGGCTCTTTCGGAGCGCTCTCTCTCCGACCTCCCTGTTCCTGGCCGCTCTCTCTCCCGTGTTCTCTCCCGTTCTCTCTCCACTCTCTCCACTCTCTCCCCTCTCTCCTTCTCTAGCTTCTCCCCCCTCTCTCTCTCTTCTCTCTCTCTCTCCCATCTCTCCCTCTCTAGCCTCTCCCCTCTCTCTCTTTCCTCACCATGATGTCGGTACGAAGACCGCCGAGGAACCGACACCGGATCCGAGCTCTGCCCCGAGAAGCCGCCGTCTGCACGCGCCGGCGTCCTCGGCTGCGAGTTCTCTGATCCCGACTGCACCGAATGGCTACTGCCGTTGCGGTGTCGCCGGTGTCGATGCCGGTGTCGCAGCGCCTCTCCGCCGGCTGTGCTGTCTCTCTTATCCCGGTTGGCCTCACGGCTGGTGTGGTGGCCAGAAGAAGAGTGCTCTCCTCGCGGCCGCGAACTCCTTGCTGCTCCGACTCCTGCTCCTGTTGCCGTCATGTCGGGCACTGCCTCCGAGGATCTTCCTCGTAGCTTCTCGTCTGCAAAGAGGTCAGCCACAGAATCGCGCAGTGCGCCCTCTCCCTCCAAAACCCTCCTCTCGACCACCGGGGAATCCTCTCCCTCTGTTTCTGCCATCCATTCCGCCACTTCTGCCACTTCTGCCACTTCGTCTGCTCCCGCAATCTCTTTCCCTTTCCCTTTCCACTTCCTCCCTTCTGCCCCAGCCTGCTCTGCCTCTTCGGGCCCCGTTCTCCCGTCCACGCCTTCTGCCCTTTCCGGCTCCTCCGCCGCTGTTGGCGATCCAGGCCGACTCAGCACCTCTACAGCCGCATAAACCACCACTGCCGCCGCGATTATCTCCTCTGTGTCTTGGATCGTGTCCCGACGCTTCCGCTTGATACTCCGTACCCGGCCCAGCTCCATGGCTACCGCATCCTGCAGATCTGGAATCTCAAGAGCCGGCGTCGGCGCTTCGAGCGCGTCTCTGGAGCCCGGCCAGACGTCTTGTACAATGCTCCCGCTGCCGTCGGATGCTGACAGTGTCGTCTGCTCTTCGAGCACCTGCGAATTGTCGAGTCCCGAGTTGATCGATCGAACATCCTCACTGAGAGCCTCTCTGCTGGACCTGCCTCCAACAGAGACAAGCTCACCCGATGATCCCATGTCCATCGAGCTGGCCGATCGAGGGCGCTGCTCATCCTCGCTGCTTGCATGGTGAACACCCATCTCAGCCAGTCCAACGCCACTCAGTATTGCCGCAATCGCCGCTTCTGCAGCTGTCTCCTCTTGGAAAGACTCGTCCTCTGGGGCGTCATCGCACAGCTCAATACTGTCCGCTGCATCGACGGCGACGAAACTGTCCCCTTCGACGGTGCCAGCTTCAGACGCAGGCTCTTGTGCTTCCATCTCTGGAGGCAGCTCACGAAGCGATGTTGGTCGTTCTGGCTCTTCTATAGCATTGGAGATATCGTATGACGTCGCTACATCGACCGCGGGCACAGAGTCGTCGAAGGGGATGTCGTTCGTGGGAACAGTCGGCGTTGGTGTTTCTGGGGCTGTGATAGCCGCTTCTTCAATGGCTTCGACCAAGACATATTCCTCGTCAGAAGCTGGCCTTGACGCGGCTTCCACCATAGGTTCTGGTGCTGACGCTGGCGTTGGTGCCTGGATTCTTGACTCTGTCGGCAGAGATGTGATCAACGCAGCAACGTGTTCGCATCGTGAAGGGTCGGCGTTGGCACTTTCAACTACAACAGGCACATCTTTCGCAGTAACATCCATGTCGGTCGGATTGGCCTCAGCAGCAGTCTCGGAAGTCCGAATCTCAGAACGGGCATCCTCAAGACAAGGTCCAGTAGCTTCGGGCTCAAAATGCCCGGAAGCAGGCTCAATGTCGAGAGGCTTGGGCTCCACCGATTCTGTCGCATCATCGTCCCCAGCGTCAGCAGAAGTTCCCAGGCCGGCTTCAGAAGAATGTGCAAGGGCAGGGTCAGACACCACTTCAACAGGTTCCATCGTAACAGCAGGCACGGGGTTTGGGGCACAATGGGCATTTTTCTCAGCAGCATCCTCGGTCACCACAGCGGCCGAGACAACGACAGAAATCGCAACTCCCCATTCAGGAGTTGCTTCAGCATCAGTCTCGGCCTCAGGAACAGCGGCCACATCAGCGTCAGTCGGCACTTTGGTGAGCTCGAGCTGCGACAACGCCACGGGGGTTCTGATGGCTGTCGTCTGCTCCTCGTCCCTGGAAGCAGCAGATCTGACATCAACGCCTGCGTCCTGCAATGGTGACCGTTCTCCGACATCTTCCTCTTCAACTGCGTTCTGGTTTCTTGTCACGGCATTTGCAGGGAGGGAATGGTGATCCACGTGGTCTGAGCCTTCCGGCAAAACTGCTTCGGTTGGTGTCTCCTGATCTTCAACGATAACAGCCTCGACTAGGGCTTGCTCGCCCACACTCGGCCCTTCCTGCACGATGGCCTGAAGATGGCCCAAGGCCTTATCTCTGGCTAGCTGCAAAGCTATCGCTTCAGAAAAAAGAACATCTTTCTCGGCAGAAACAGCACGACCACTCCCATCATCGTAAAGATTTGCAGGAATCCGTTCTGGAACACATTCATTGTCCCTGGCTGTTGCCAAACTAGATTCAGGCTCATCGTCAGTAACGACAAGGCCTGTTTCTAATGCGGTGGGGGATTTCGGTTGGGTATCACCTTCTGCTATCGTGGCGGCCGATGCGGCAACTGCTGCTGCTGCTGCTTCTTCTCGCAAGACGCTGTCGCTATCGATGTCTGAGGGGTCTGCGGCCTCTGCGGCCTCTTCGAATTCTTCCGCCTCTTCACTGGCATCGTCCGCAGTGGGCTCTTCCGTGACTTCAGGAGCCTTGGCGGCTTCTGGCAGAGCTTCTTGAATGGGCTCGACATCGTCTGCTGCAGAGATTTCTTTGGCTGATGGCTCTGGCAGCGAACTGCCAGCTTCGGTCGCCGCTGTTGAAGTGGCTTCCGATGAGGCTTGTGGCTCGACAGCTTCCGCCTCTTTCTCGATCGGGGCATCCGAGAAGGAAGCTTCGGGCTCTGAAATAACGGCGGCGCCAACCGTTACTTCTTCTGGTGTGACGTCCAGAACGCTCGCCTCCTTTGCCTTCTCAATGCCCGTCGGCTCGATAGGGCCTTCTAGCTTGGTCGCATCGGCGACAGATGTGGCAGCAGTTCCGCTGTCGCTCACATCGCTCTCCGCAAGCTCGTCGTTCCGAGGGGAGGCACCCAAATCCTTCTCTTCAATATCCTTCTCTTCGATATCCTTCTCTTCTGGGCTGTGGATTTCCTCCTCTTCTCTGGCCTCTTCGCCTTCGGGGGTGTGATCAGTAATAAATTTGGAATATTCCTCACCTTTAATACTCCGGCTCGTCTCCTCGGTGGCTGCGCTTGCTACTGCAGCCGTCGCTACCACCGCTGCTACTGCAGCTACCGCTGCTGCTGCAATCTTGTCGGTTGTGGTGAATTCCGCCGTGTCCTTCGTCTTGACGTCGTCTGTTGTTGTTGCTTGTTGCTTCTGTGTTTCGCCAGTGCTTTCCGCCGTGGACCGTTCTGTGGCCGCTTCGGCTTCCACTGCAGCAGGAGCTTCGGGAGCAACCTCGACCACGGCGGCATCGACTGTCGGGACAGCCTCAACCTCTGGAGCAGCCTCAACCACTGGAGCATCAACCACAGGGGTAGCTTCAACCTCCTCTGCAACGGCGGTTTCAGTCTCCACCGGGGAAGCCTCCTGAACTGGAGCAGCCTCGACCACAGGAGCAGCCTCGACAACTGGAGCATCAACCACAGGGGTAGCTTCAACTTCCTTTGCAATGGCGGTTTCAGTCTCTACCGGGGAAGCCTCCTCAACAAAGACAGCCTCGACCACTGGAGCAGCCTCGACTACTGGTGGGGCATCAACCACTGGGGCAGCTTCAACCTCCTCTGTAGCGGCAGTCTTGGCCTCTTCCACAGGAGCGACTTCAGTCTCCTCCACCGCAGCTTCCTTGGCAGGTGCAGCCTCGACTTCCTCTGTAATGGCAGCCGTGGCTTCCTCAACAGCGGTGGTCTCAACCTCTTCAGCGGGTGCGGCCTTGACTTCCTCCACAGGGACAGCCTCGACTTCCTTTGCAGGCTCGGCTTCCGCCACAGGGGCAGAGTCGACTTCCCTGCTAAGCACAGTCTCAGTTTCCTCCGTAGTAGGAGACACCTCGGCCTCCTCAACAGGAGCAGCGACTTCCTCCGCAGGAATAGCCTCGACTTCCTTGACAGGGACGATCTCAGCTTCTTCCACAGCAGCGACCTCGATTGCCTCAACTGTCTCCACAGGGGTGGCCTCAACCTCCTTGGCGAGCACAGCTTCGGGCTCTTCAGTGGGGGTGGCGATGGCCTCCTCCACAGGAGCAGCAACTTCCTCTGCGAGAGCAGCCTCGACTTCCTTGACGAGCTCCACAGGGGCAGCCTCGACGTCCTTGGCGAGCACAACTTCGGGTTCTTCAGCGGGAGTGGCCGTGGTCTCCTCAACAGGAGCAACGACTTCCTCCAAAGGAACGGCCTCGAATTCCTTAACGGGAGCAACCTCAACCTCGACAAGCTCCACAGGGGCGGTCTCAGCGTCCTTGGAGAGCACAGCCCCGGCCTCTTCGACGGGGACAGCCTTGGCTTCCTCGGTGGGCACGGCCTCGGCTTCCTCCACGACGGCGACCTCAGCTTTCTCGGCGTGAGCAGCTTCTTCCGCTGGAGCAGCCTCGGCTTCCTCCACAGGAGTTTCGACTTCGGGAGTAGCCTCAACTTTGACGGTTGCTGCCTCGACTCTCACGGGAGCTTCGACTTCTGGGGCGGCTTCGACTTTGGGGGCGGCTTCGACTTCGGGGACGGCTTCGACTTCGGGAGTGGTCTCGACTTCCTCCACAGGCTCTACTGTGGCAGCTTCGACTTCCTTCGCAGGTGCAGCCTCGGCCTCTTCGACGGGCACGGCCTTGACTTCTTCCACAGGAACAGCCTCGACCGACTCCTCGGTGACGGTCTCGGGCTCCTTAGCAGGGACCTCCTTGGGCTCCTCTGCGGGAGCAGCCTCGACCTCCTTGGCGGACTCAGTCTCAACTTCCGTAATGGGAGCGGCCTCATCCTTCTCAGCAGGAACCTCCTCGGCCTCTGTGGCAGGGGCAGTTTCGGGTTCAGCTTCCTCCACTGGAGCGGCTTCGATCTCGACATCCTTGGCGGGAGCGACCTCAGCTTCCTGTACGGGAGCAGCTTCAACCTCAGCTACCTCGACCAGGGTGGTTGCGGTCTCCTCAACAGTGGCGGTCTCAGCTTCTTCTGGAACTGCCTTGGCTTCCTCGACGGTGCCGACCTCCTTTGTAGGAGCGGCTTCAGCCTCAACCTCCCCTGTGGCGGCAGCCTTCGGCTCCTCGACAACGGCCTCCTTAGCCTCTTCTGCCGGGACAGCCTCAGCCTCCTTAATGGGGGCAGCCTTAACCTCCTCCGTGGGAATAAGTTCAGCCTCGACCTCCTCGACAGGGGCAGCCTCAGCCTCCGTAACGAGTGCTCCTTCGATGGTCTCTGCGGGGGCAGCTTTAACCTCCTTGATTGGGGCAACCTCAACTTCCTCTACGAGAGTAGTCTCACCCTCGACGGTCTCGACGGAGACTACCTTGACCTCCTCGATAGTGGCGGCCTCGACTTCCTCTGCAGGAGCAGCTTCAGATTCGACTGCCTCAGCGGAGACCGCCCTGACCTCTTCGACGGGAGTAGTCTCAGCCTCAATTGTCTCGGTTGGTGCAGTCTCAGCCTCCTCAACAGTAGCAACCTCAGCCTCCTTGACGGCGGCGACTTCAACTTCTTCTGCAGCCACAACCTCAACGGACGCAGACTCAACTTCCTCAGCAGGAGCAGCTTCAGATTCGGCTGCCTCAACGGGAGCTTCCTTCACCTCCTCAGAAGAGGCGGTTTTGGCATCGACAGTCTCGGTTGTTGCAGCCTCAGCTGCCTCAACAGGAGCAGTCTCGGTCTCCTGGACGGGCGCAACCTCGACCTCCTCTGCAGGAGCAGCTTTAGTTTCGACAGCCTCAACGGGGGATGCCTCGACCTGTTCGGCAGGAGTAGATTCGGCCTCAACTGTCTCGGCGGGTGTAGCCTCAGGAACGGCCTCAGCCTCCTTGGCGGGCGCGACGTCGACCTCTGCAGAAGTACTTTCGGGCTCAGCTGCCTCGACGGATGCTGCCTTGGCCTCTTCCACGGGAACAGTCTCAACCTCAACGGAGACGGCTTCCGCTGTCACCTCAGCTGCAACTTCTTCCACCGGGGCAGATTCGGCCTCCTTGACGGGAACAGCCTCGACTTCCTTTGCGGAATCTTCTGTCTTGAGTTCCTCTGCAGGAGCCTCAGTCTCAACGGGCGCATTCTCAACCACCTCGATGGGAGTAGTCTCAGTCACCTCGACGGAAGCAGCCTCGGTCTCCTTGACCTCGACTTCCTCCACAGTATGGGTTTCAGTCTTGGCCACCTCTGCTGAAGCAGTCTCAGTCTCAACAGGAACACTCTCAGCCTCCTCAATGGTAGCTGCCTCGACGGCCTCCTCAGCTGCAACTTCCTCCACCGGGGCGACTTCAGCCTCCTTTACTGGAGCGGCCTCGACTTCCTCCGCAAGATCGGCTTCAGTCTCAGTCTCGACACGAGCAGTCTCAGTCTCCTTGATGGGGGCAGCTTCGACGACCTCCTTAGCTGCGACCTCCTCTGCGGCGACTTCCTCTACAGGGAAAGCTTCGACCTCCTTGGCGGGAGCGGCCTCGACTTCCTCAGCCTTGGTCTCGGCTTCTTCAACGGCAGCAGTCTCCGCCTCCTTAGCGGGAGCAACCTCAACGACTTCCTCAGCTGCAACTTCTTCTACTGGGGCAGCTTTGACTTCTTTGATGAGGACAGCTTCTATCTCAGCGGGAGTAGTCTCATCTACCTCGACGGGAGCAGCTTTTGTCTCCACAACGGGGGTAGCCTCGACGACCTCCTCAGTTGTGGCTTCCTCCACGGGAGCAGTCTCAACCTCCTTAGTAGAAACCTCAATCACCTCCTCAGCTGGGGTGGCCTTGGTCTCCTCAACAGGAGCAGCTTCAGTCTCAGCCGCCTCAGCGGGGGCAACTTCAGCCTCGACGGTCTCAACAGGGATGACCTTGTCCTCAAAAACGGGAGCAGTCTCTGCTTCCTTGATGGCAGCGGTCTCGACCAGCTCCTTGGCTGAAATGGCCTCGACTTCCTCCACAGGAGTGGCTTCGGCCTCGACACTCACGACAGGTGCGGTCTCGACCTCCTTGACGGCGGCCTCCTCTGCGGGGACAGCTTCAGCTTCGGCTTCCTTGGCGGGTGCAGCCTCGGTCTCAGCCTCCTCAACGGGAGCAGATTCGACCTCGGCTACCTCAACTGGAGCAAGGACCTCTGCTTCTTCCACAGCTGTAGCCTTGGCTTCCTCAGAAACAGTCTTAGCCTCGTCCACTGGGGCCGCCTCAGTAGTTTCAACAGGAGCTTCGGTCTTTTCTGTTATAGACTCCGAGACGGGGGCGACCTCTTCAGTCTCCTTGGAAGCAACATCTCCAGAATCTTCCTCAACTGGTTCGGTCTTGGACATCGATTCCTCTGCTGGAGCTTCCTTGGCAGTTTCGTCTTCTGAAGTCTTTTCGACCACAGACTCGGCATCAGTCTCGGATTTGGTGATTTCTTCGGTGGGCTTTTCGGTCGCATCAATGGTAGAAACAATCTCCGTCTCTTCCTTCTTGTCGGCGGACACTGTTGGCTCGTCGTTGGTCGCTACAGCCTCCTCCTCAACAGCTTCAGGGCTACCCTCGGCCTCCTTTGACGGCTCGAGAACTTCCTCAATCGTTTGCACATCTTTCTCGGCCGCTTCCGAAGGCTTTTCGTCTGCTGTGGCAACTTCGACCTCGACAGCTTCGGTCTCCTGCGGCTCCTTAACATCCTCCAAGGGCTTCTCCGTCATTTCCTTGGATGTCTCTGCCACCGCTGTGCTCTCCTCAGCTGTCTCTACCAGCTCAGTAACCGGTTCTGTCGATTCTGGTGTTCTATCTGTTTCGTCCACAACTGCAGCGTCGGATACAGCTTTGTCGTCAGAAGTAGAAACAATCTCAGTTGCCTTCTCTTGAACAACGTCGTCTTCCTTCGTCGACGTCTCGACAAGAGCTTCAACTTCGACGGCCTTCTGCACGGTCTCTTCCACAGCTTCTGTGGGTTCCTCAGGGGAGCTTTCAGGCTCAACCACGGTTTCGACTGTGGCTTCAGATTCGGCCACGGCTTCAGGCTCGGCCACGGCTTCAGGAACAGACTCAGCCTCCTGATTTGAGGATGCCGGGATCTCCTCTGTCTTCTCAGTAGATGCCTCTTCCTGCTTTTCCTCGACCTTGGTCGTGGCTTCAGGAACAACCTCAGGAGCAGCTTCGGTAGCAGGCTCAACCACAGCCTCAGAAGTAACCTCGGGAACAGCTTCCGGGGCTTCAGATGGAGATTCGACAGTTCCGGGCGCCACCTCTGACACCGGCTCTGGCGCTGCTGTGCCAGATTCACCGCTCACCTCAGCTTCGGTCGCGGCCTCGGTTTCTGTCTCCGAAGACTTCTTGGCTTCTTCGACCGTAACAGCGTCGGTGGACACTTCTGCGGATGCTGACGCATCCTTGCGTTCCTCTGGCTCCGCTGCAGTTGATAGTGCTTCTTCTACCAATTCAGTCTTGGCGGGCACATCTGAAGGCTTATCTTCTGCCTCCTTGGGTGTTTCCTGCTCAGACTGTTCGTTGGCAGACTCTGTTGTCGGTTCTGGGGTTGCTTCCTCCACATTAGACTCAGCGGGTGTTGACTCAGTAGGGGCTAGCAAGTCAGACGTCTCCTCGATTGCACCCGCATTTTCAGCAATGGTGGAATCTGCCGCAACATCGGCTTCGGTCGCAACTATTGTTTCCAGCTCTTTGGGCTCCTCAGATTCAACGTTCAACTTCTCTGGCTCTTCAACAGAAGCAGCGGGTGTGGCTTCTGCAACACCTTCTGATTCGCCGTTTGGTGCTGGTTTTTCGGCTTCGGAAGACTCGGGTTCCACAGTCGCCTTCACTTCAGACTCTTCTTTCAGCTCTTCGGTGCCAGAAGTTGCCTGCGATACCTTCTCTCCTTCTGCTTCGGCAACGGCAGGTTCAGCCGAAGGGGCCTCTGTCGCAGAAGCATCCTTAGTCGGCGTAGCATCTTCTTGGAATTGTACAGAGGCAGTCTCGACGGCAGTCTCGACAGCCCGTTCGACAGTGGACTTGGCGGCTTCCTCGGGTGTAGTCTCAGTAGCTGCCTCGGTGGCGGCCTCGGTGGCGGGTTCGATGGCAGCAGGCGCTTCAACAACAGCGGGGGCCACCTCCTTTGCCACTTCAGTTCCGTTCGTTGCCTCTGTTGCTGCTTCTACTGCTACGGTAGCAGCTGCGACTTCTTTCGAAGCATGCTTTTGCAGTGGTTCTGAGGTTTGCGGCTCTGCCGAATCTGTAGAATCGTCGGGAGTCGAACTTTCGGCGTTGGACTCTGGCTTAGTGCTGTTTTTCGACTTCTTCTTCTTGCTCTTCTTGTTCTTCTTCTTCTTCTTACTGGGACTCCCGCTGGGACTCGCTTTGACGTCACTTTCACTCTTCTCTTCAGTCGGTGACTCTGGCTTATCCGACTCGGTTCCGGCAGAAGCAGTTTTCTTGTGCTTTTTACCTGACCTCTTTTTCTTTTTGGGCGTTGATGGTTTCGGGATGTCAGTGTCTTCATCCGTGTCAGCGTCAGCCCCTAACTCTCCGTACATAATCTTACAACTATCCACTGGAGACGTACCCTCTACTTTGGCGGTTTTCTCGACCTTGCCGATTTGGTTCTGTGCTTTTGGCTCTTCCGACTCGGCATTGTCTTCGGTATCGGCATCAGGCTGTCCATTTCTGGTAGCTTCGTCGACATCAATATCTCCCTCCTCAACGTCCTCTTCTTCAGAGTTGACTATCTTTGAGTATTCGACATTGCTGAAGTTTGCGATATCGGGCATATCGTAGTTGGCAACTTGAATATTTTGAAGGTTGAACAGCCGTTCTTCGCTGAACAAGACTCCACCTTCAGCTGCACTCGCCATGTCTTTCGGTCTGGTGTGAGGGACCTGTCAACCAGACAGTCTTGAAGAGAGGGTTTCGTATGTATGTTTTGAGGTGCCTCTTAGTAGACACCACTATCTCTGTCAAATATTCCAGTAGGTAAAATATAACGAGAATGAAAAATTCGATGGGAGGCCCAGTATATTGCCGAAGTGGATCTTTCGGTTGCCGACAATAACAACGCAAAAACCAAAGGATGAGCTGGGAATGGCGGGGGAGTGGTATTAGAAACAAGTAGGATGATTGATGATAGCAGTCAATAATATCGTAGGACTCAATGGGTATGAACCAAAAATACAATTGCGTGCAGCTTTGCTGCTTCGCTCTACTCCGAACAGCTATAGCTCCTATTGAGGCTGATTTCCTCGAAGTGCAGTGGGAGCCGAAATGTGTTAATGGAGATGTAAGTGGGAAGCAGAGAGGAGAGGAGCACTGGGTTCAAATCCGAGAAACAGAAATAGGTAAACAAGGACGTGAACGGTCCCGACGGAGGGGTTCTTTTTTCAATTTTTCAATTTTTTCTCTTTTTCTCTCGCGCTTTCACCCCAGTCCACCAAGAGAAGACGCCGATGAGCTGCCTCTAGAATAACGAGGCGGGTCCTGTTATGCACACAGCTCCAATCAAGTCCGGTCTAAACAGAAGGTGATAACCCCACGCTGCAAGCGAGCCACTTTGAAGAGGTTCGAAGCTCAAGTGATTAGAGCGAGTGTGTATCGTGCGCACGGTTTATTGGTGCAATAAACATGAAATGGAACCACGTCGCCTCCGAGTGGTTGGACAGCCAAGGCGGACCCAGTTCTAAACTGTTCGTTGTCAAGGTGAAAAGCAGGATAGAAGTATCACGCGGGCAGATGAGGGAGAAAACATGGGCAGTGATGTTCACAGATGCAACCAAATACAGAAATGTACATGTGGGTCAACATTAGTACAAGTCGGATCGGAATGGGTGCCCAACACGAAGCAGTTGGACCGCAGAAGAGGCCGACCACCGCATGGTGCTTGTACTTGCAGGTATAAAACGTGTACTCGTAAGACCCGGCGGATCGTGTTGACAAGGAATAGGAGATCGATCAGCGGAGGGGGACTCGAAGAGCAAACAGAGAGGGGAACAGGGATAGCCTGACCATGGGTCCACCGAAGCCGTCATGTCTCTGGCACCTCGCCCTGTCTGCAAGTGACCAGCCACTAGACATACTCCGAAGCTCGAAGCTTGAGTCCGTGTGACAGGACATACGGAGTATAATGAGACGCAAAGAGCATCGGCAGACGCAACAATGGCGCAATGCTCCGTATAAGAGCTGCGGGGCTGTTATTGGATGGTGATTTCCCATCGGGCGGCGCACTCGTGCAGGGGAAGAGAGGTGACAAAGGCAAAGCAGGACCGGAGAACGTCAGTAAAGTGAGGGTAAGGCGGTCGGGAGAAGGAAACAAAGGTGGGAATGGCCCAAGCCCGCGTTAGCTGGGCCGGCGGCTCGTGAACTGACCGGGTAGTTGAGCGACACAATGCACTACATGTGTACTCGGTCGGATGCATGTTTAATGGTTCGCACTTGTATATGTAGAACGGGTGAAGAGAATGGTGTGGTGTGGATCGTGAGATGGACAATGTGGAGCACGGGTGAGAAAGCAGAAAACAGGGACAGGGAAGGTGGCCGACAAAAGAGAACGATGAGGGGCAGCGCAGAAAAGGCGCAGTGAATGTGGGCTCGTGCACTACGATTCGCGAGTAAGATGCAAGAGCGCTCCTTCCTGTGACAGGCACAATGCCGTGGGTTGCTTATATCCATATCGTATGTCGGGGTGTGCTACGTGGCACCTTCCACGACGTGTCGGTCGATCAACGGCCAAGTCAGATGGACCCTGCCTATGAAGTTCCACGTTGAGCAGGCGCATTCCAGAAGTCGCCGGGAGCCAACGACAACTAGTAAGAATAGCCGAAGAGAAAATGCGAATCTTACGAGAGATAGTGTATTTTCAAGACTGGCCGGTGCTTGTACGGATTATAATGTGCTGAGTTGGGTAGCGTCATTCATAGACAAGGGCCCTGGTCACCATGCATGATGCGGCGGCAAAGACGGTACTCACGAGTGCATTTGGGGAGTGAATATCACCGGTCTGATGTCATTCGTTCGGATAAAGGCGGAAGGGAAGAAGGTGGAGGGGAATAAGGGAAAAAAGAAAAGGGAAAAAAAGAACAAAAAAGAAACTGCTTCTGTCCGGTGGAGCTGCAGGCGTGAAACGAGGTATGTGACATCGTGCTCGTACTATATTCGAGTAGAGGCTGAGAAAATACGACACATATCTTACTATGTACTACTCCGTACGAGGGCACGCCGTATGGTATCTTCCTATGTACGATACGAGTATCATACTCCGTACTCCGTACGGAGTAGTGAATAGTCAGACAGGCCATGAATTGCCACCGGCCAGCCGGTGGACCGGCCCACGGCTGCCGTTGGATGGATTGGACACCGACAGGCTAGATAAATGGAGAAGAGGCCCGCAGAAGACGTTTTGCCAGATGCGGCCATGCTTTTTGGTTTTTTTTTCTCGGCCTTGCTTGCTTTTGGGTACGAACTACCGCAAGGGGTTGGACTGGTAAGATATCGCGTGCCGGCGTGCTGGCTTGCAGGCCTACGGAGTACAAGCCCTGCAGGCCTAAAACCCCTGCAAGCCTGCAAGCCCTGCTCTTGCTTGCTTTTTGGGCTTTTACTTTCCAGTGCCTCCAGGTCAGGCATCAACACAGTAAGAGTGTGGCACTGAGACATCACGGCCTCTTCCCTTGACCACGCTATTGCGGCCACGGCTACGATCTGCCACCAATAAGGAAGTGTCTCGCTACGTAAAGGTAAGACGTTTTCTGTGCTCAGTACGAGAACTCGTAAGCAGAAGCCAGAGGGAGGCGGAAACAAAACCGGGCTTGACTCTCACCAGCCCGCCATTCCCCCTCCATATTGTCAGCTGCAATACTCCGTACTGGCTTTTTTTTTTCTGATACTACATACAGAGTAGTATGTAGCCTCATTCGGCGTGTGGGTCGGCTTGAGGCCCAGAAGCGGTGTGACGCTGTAATATAGATAACATTGCGGTGAATACAAGTGGATGATTTACGGGGTTCTCGTTGCTCACAAGATTGAAACAAATGAAGAGATTTGAACGATCGCAACGGACATACGACGTACGGAGTACGTCGTAACGGACCCCCTTGTCAATTGGGGTCGGACGACCAAGAGCCAAGATAAACACGGTGAGAGCAAAGCCGCTTCATTTCCATTCGTTTGAATTTGCCTTACGGAGCATAGTATTGGTGGTGCATAGGCTTTGTGCTAGGGCAGAACGTCAGAGGCTGGGCAGCACCAGCCACACCGGCGAGCTTTGCGCTGGTGGCCGCCACACGTTCAACACGCGCATCGGTTCATCTATTTGAAGGCTTTATTGCCCTATACGATGTTACAGAACCAGTACTAAGACACAAAAAGGGTAAATGGTTGTTGGGAAACACCCCCAACCTTGCACGACGGAAAGCAAGTCCCAAAATAGACAGTGGAAAAACAGCAGGCAAACAAAGCAAATGCAGTCCTTGAGATACGCCAACGCCAACTGCCTCGGACCTATAATAAGATCATTCTCCTTCCGAAATGGATGTGCCCAAGAATGACAAGTGATGGAGGGGTGCCAAATCCGGCATTGGCGTTTGGTCTTATCTGCTCCGGCGTATTGTCAGCGCCGTCTCCGCCCGAGTAGCAACAGAGGCCGGACGACGGTAGCCGAGAGAAGAGTCGCCATGCCGTAGAGCCAGTGGGGTGCAATCGTTCGGTCCATCCCACGCCCATGTGACGATGATGCGCAGGAGAGAGAGAGCATGGAGCTTGGAGTCTGCCCATCCCTTGACCAATCTCGTCTCAGCCCATCTCTTTCGTCGGTGCTTATGCATACACATCACATAGCCATCTCGGCCTGCAGCTTCCGAAGCTCCGCTTCTTCGTCGTCTTCCTCCTCCACTGCCTTCTTGACTGGGACTGTGTTAGCCAGCAACTCTAAGAGTACCATAACCAGGGGTATCGCGAACAAGAGGGGCCCTTACTCTCTCCGTTTGCTGCTGCCGGCAGCCTGTGGATGGCGTCCGACACCGGCACTGTTCCGGTCTCCAGCATCTTGTTGTCCAGCTGTTCCTGCTGCAGCTTTTCCAGCTCGTCTTCCAGATCGGCGTCATCCACAAGGTCTCCGATCGTACTGCTCGTAATGGCGGTGACAATCTCCTCGCTGAGTTGGTTCTGCAGGTGGACCTCCTCCCTGGTAGATGTAAGTATGTAAGAGCAAAACTGCCAGCCGACTCCCCCCAACAGAGAACCGACGCGAAGAGGTAGGGTTAAAAGCCAAACATACATAGTCGCGTCGACCTTCTCCGGTGTCAGGTTGCCGTGGATCGTCTTCATGGCCGCGGCCGCCCGCTCCATCGCCGCCAGTGTCTCCCGGTTGATATTGGCCGACTCGATGGCGTTGACTTGCTGCTCGAGCGTGCCTATCTGGGCCTGCGTCTGTTCCAGGCTGTGCTCCAGCGCCTTCTTGCGCCGCAGTGCCGCCAGCGCCGCTTTTCCATCGTCAGCCACAATGCTTGTTTTACTCTGCGAAACTTCCCTCGCCATCGCCTTCAGCGCAAAACTTCCGTCCTTCTCTTTCTTCTAGGGCACCTACCGGACTTGTTTGACGTAACGTTCTTCCGAGCAATGGCATCCTGCTGGTCCATCTGCTTCTGCAGGTGCTCTTCTCGCTTCTGTAGCATATCGAGCTGCGATCGCAATCCGAGGATAGCGTTCTTCGGCGTGTCCTTGCGCTTCTGTGCGGATGCGCCGCCACCGAACCAGCCCCAGACACCCGACATTGTTCTGGATGGTTCTTATCGTCCGCTACGGGAGGGGCAAAGCTGATGAGGGGTATCGCTCGAGGCTTCGACAACAACGCTGCCACCGCTCTCCGGATTGAGGCTCGGGGCTGGATATAGTCGGACAGAAAGGCTGGGCTCGCGGTAGTTTCAGCTTCTTTGGCACCGCTGCGGCTGCGGCTGCCGAGGAACAGTGGACTCGATACTCGTAGGTTCGCTGTTTTTTCGGAGAACTTCGGGACCTATTTGGGCCTTTGCGTAGTTATACCGGCCAGAAGTATCAACACGTAGGTGTAATCGATCGCCCTATAGAGCAGAAATTTGTATATTCCCGAAACAAACAAGTCTCCCAGCTAGCGATGGGGTAAATTGCCGTGTTGCGTAAGGAAATACTCCTTGCTAGGTGAAGATAATGATGATGCAAGTTGGCAAGCAGGCTGCCACTAAATAGCAACCACGTGCTCAGCATCTGGGCAGCCCCACCGTACAAATTCGGGTCATGTTTACTCACGTGACGTTGTTACTAATACCCACTTTAGCTCAACGCGG
Organism: Leptographium lundbergii; assembly: GCA_001455505.1. Classification (NCBI taxonomy): domain Eukaryota; kingdom Fungi; phylum Ascomycota; class Sordariomycetes; order Ophiostomatales; family Ophiostomataceae; genus Leptographium; species Leptographium lundbergii. Next base: position 186,778 of record LDEF01000018.1, read on the forward strand.
CCTCTGCTCATGTCTCGAGATGCATAGTAATCGGTATCTTCCTTACAAGCCGGGCTGCCGTCTCCTGTTCGTTTTTACTTCCTACGCCATATTACAATTGACCAGGCTTGAGTTTATATCCAGTTTTCTGATGCTTATTCACAGATCCCGCCTGAATCTTGTTATTGAAACATACATCGGCATAAGCAGATGAACGAGCAGGAGGACTCATTGACGAGACGGACTAGCCATGTCTAATGGGCCACCACCATCCCAAATATGTTTTCTATCTGATCTTTCTACCAAAGCCCCCGGCGACAAGGTCAGATTTCTTGGATGGTAAATATTGCTCTCCCCGGTCCAACTTAAATGCTTTGTACAGCATGGTCTTATGTACCTGTGCAACAGCCGTCTTGCCAAAAATCGACTCGACAAACTTCGGAACTCAAATTCCGTGCTCCGGAATCAACTGTACCGAATTTGGAACTCTAGACTGACAAACACATTTTTGGCGGTTTCAGCGTGATGTCATATGCAGTTGCATCGGGCGTATTGACATTGAGACACGAGTATCCCCGGACATCACGAGATCGCGCACTTGTGGACGTCCGGCTGCTCCTGGAAACGCTTACAGCGAACCAGATGCAGGTGGGCGAGTGGGTTAATGTGATCGGATACGTCAACAAGATAGTGCCGGCACAGTCGACCAAGTCTTCAACGAAGGAGGCGAAAGGCAAAGATGTGCATGTCCAAGCCGTCATCCTTTGGTCCACCGGGCCGCTGGATATCCAGAATTATGAGCGCCGTCTTGGAAACTGGGCCTCTGACGTCGATACATGAGTTGCCTGTATGGCGGGGTTTTTCTAGTCCGAACCAGTGGTATATTTTGGCGGCTGACGCGGCTTGTGCCTTCAAAGGCCGCCCGACGATGCACCTGCTTCCTGTCAATGATACCCATGCAAACTCGCATCCTTGATTGCCGTGGTTTTTAGCATATAGCGTAGTGATTAGTTGCAGGACTATGGGGCTGGTAGCCGCATTCGCCTGTCTCCCTTGTTGAGTGCAGGCGTGTGGTTATTGAGCTCTCTGAATATGTCGATTTTTTTGAAGCTCGAGATTCTCCAAGCTAGGTTGTGTATGGATGTGACGGGTACAATTCCACAATTCCACAACTTGCATAAAGGCGACGTGGTGGTTCCATAGCTGTCCTTGGTAATGTGCCAGCTTCGACATGTAATGCTTTTTCTTTTGACGTAGGCAGTGCTTGACTTGTTTATCTTCCTCTTTGATTTCATGAACTCTGAATCGTTCTATCATACACAAAATAAGCCGAAGTGTTAGTGCACATTTGTTGAACTCCTCCATATTTGCCCGTCATAGTACTCAATTCTCATATGGCTGCCGCCTTTCTTCTAACGAGTAAGATACAATGGTGGCCAAGACGTGACTTGTTTGACTTATTTGCTATGTGAAATTCGATATTCAATACGTGCTCTTTTCAAATTGGTGCGTTCCCTCCCCTCTTCTAGCCCCCCCAAACCTAGCTAGCGTACATGTATATATCCTCATCTTTGATGACGATTCCCATCGTAGCTGTAAGAGCTGTGGTCCCAGCCACTCTGGTACGCGTATTGTTGGGGGTCCTCATGCTGCCTGTCATATGGCGAGTAATCATTCGGAGAGAAGGGTTTACCAGCAGCCTTTGAAATCAACACGGGCACATGCAGAGGCCGCTTGAGGTCTCTTAATTCGGGCCTAGCAAGACAGCGTTCCATTGTCATTTGGTTCCATCTCTCGCTGGATTTGTTGCAGATCTCATGGATTTGATCCTACATTCCCAAAGAGTGAGCTGGGAATGAACGAGTAATAGCCTATAGCATTCCCAATCTGAGAACATGAGGAGCGAATAATTTCTTACATCGTTTAGACATTCCCCTGCTGTCGTAATGAGAAATCCATCTTCGCCCTTGATTTGAAGTTAATTCAAGCATACTTGTAAAAAGGCGTTTTGGGAGAGCAGACAATACATCCTTAGTGTAGGGCCGAACGGTTGCTTCGGGGCCGAGGTAGAAATGAAGATGAGACGTTATGACTTTCTTATGAATGTCCTTGTTGGGTATCCAATATTTGTTAAGGGATTGTGACCATGACTGGGACATCTTTGACTTAGGAAAATACAAAACAGGGGATAAATTATGAGATGGTGGGAGATATTATGTGTTTCTTGGGAGTTGTAATCGGTCGCTTGTCTGCAGTTTCAAGCGTTTTACGAAAGTGGACGGCTCGCCTATTTATGTTCAAGAACATTGCTAATCAAAGACGGGACAAAATAACCAACTTGTGTGGCCCCTGGTTGCAGCCATGAAGCTAAACACAAGGCTCTAGAAACGTACCCCTTTACTCGTGAGGTGTGGAGATTTTGCCTGATGCGAGTAGTGCCGTTAGACGCACGCGTAACTGCTCGCCTCACTTCGCCTCAAAAAAGCGGCAGGCTCGGAAAAATCTTGGAAGAATGCCTTGGCTATCTCGGCTCTCTATCAAATCAAGGCGAAAGACTCGGCTATAAGTGCCCTCGAAGGACAGCCAATCCAATGAACGAATTGATTGAATGGTAACCAAGATTGTAGGTGCAGATCTCTTTGTCGAAGGTTCTGCTTGTGGCTGTGGATTACGATTGAGGCGACTTGGAGATAGCTGCCTTTGTTGCGTTTCAGCAACGGGAACAGCCAGTTCTACGGAGTACATGTGTGCCCTAAACCCACGGCTGAGTCATAGTGACGCCAAACAGAAGCAGTGCCCCAGCCAAAAACGGCCGAGCCATTGCTCTTTCTGTATCTGGCATGAACCCCTGTTTTTGGCGCATTAACATATGCGATGTTATTCCTCGGACAGTATGACGACATGTCATGGTTAAGAGGTGGTGCTTGGCATATTTGGGGTGTGGTTGAAGCATATGATAACTCGCGGCGATCATTCACGAGTTTTCTCAGGTTTTTTGCAACCACCATATGACTTTTCGGGCGGTCGGCTGGGTGTGGCTGTCTTGCACCGGGCACGGGCTAATACAGTTTGTGGTCTCATCGAGAATGTTGACAGTGAGGGGGAGTACTATTGGCCGTGTATTGGGCCAAGACTATGTCTAGGGAGTCATCTAACGGATCAAAATATTATTGCTTTCCCCTAGTTAATGTGGTCGATGGGTATGAATGTGCTCACAGAATCGCGGTCGTCGATCTTGTATCTTACGAAAACATCATCAGGAGTTTTGGTTTCAAAAAGGGAATAATGCTCAATCAATGTCACCTTACTAGACTTAAGGGGGTGGGATACGGGCGTTAAATACGACGCTGGGTGAACTGTATTAAGATATATCGGTAAAAGCGTTATCCGTATGTGTCAGGCAACTGTCACCCCCAAAACAATGCATGCCAGTTGTTTTTCAAGGCCCTGCCCAATGTGGCCTAGGCGTGATAAGTTTTGGGCATGGATGCAGGACAGGCACTGGTGCTATACGCCAGCTGCCCTCATTGGGCATTCTTGATATATCTCGAATAAGACCGACACCGCAATACTATATATCCGACGTTGCTGATACTCCAAGTACATCTTCTCTGTCCATGTGTTCAACCCATGTATTCACCAACAATGCACGGGGACAACCGTCCTCTCTGTGACGAATGCCGCCTGCTAATGTCGACCGAAGCAGTTCTTCGACGAGCACCGTTAAAGCATTCCCCGCTGAGATCGTTTGAATGTAGATCATGGTGCCAACTTTGCAACTATCTTTGGAACGAAAATTGGCTGGAAGGGAAATGGTCTTATCACGGAGATCAGAAAACTGTTGCCGGTATTCGCCGCTTACGTGACCTTATTGAGGTGCCGGTGGGGATGGTTTTGCAGCATGCCAACGAGATTCAATCGGGCTGGGTTGTCTTCTCATTCCAAATCGTCTTCACGTCAGCTGCCCGCAACGAGTTGCGCGACCGTGACTTTGACCTTTATGACCGTCGTGATTACTACACCTACTGGGATCGTGAGTGGAATACATTTCGGTTTCCCACAGTTAATGGCACGACTCTCGGGTGCGGGGCTTTTGATATAGCTTTGCATGTTTATATCGAGAATGATGCAGGGCAAGCCATGAATACAAGCTCTGCTAGTCTTGATCTAGTCGCAGCTGAGGGTACGTATGTGCCCCCCGAACAAACGTTTCCCTGGCCGTGCTAACTCACGAGACAGATAGCCTGTGTGCCAATATCGCGTGGCGACGCCACATTGATTTTAACGGTCCTATAAGTAACTGGATGTCCGCTGTCCGGAACCTCCTCACAGACTGCCACAGCTCGCACGACCATTGTCAACCCATTGACCCAAAGCCGCTTCCACTGAGGCTCCTGCAGGTTCAGGTCAATCAACCATCGTTGTCTCGAGTACGCCTGCATGTTTTCCCGCAAGAAAGTGATCCTGGCCTCTATGTCGCCCTCAGTTACTGCTGGGGCGGCCCGCAACGGCGGGAACTGACCAGCAGTAATATCAAATATCTCACGCAGGGGTTTGATGCACATACGCTTCCGCAGACTCTGCAAGATGCTGTTCTCGTCACGCAGCTCCTCGGACTAGAGTATCTATGGGTAGATGCTTTGTGCATTATCCAGGACAACAAGGACGATAAGGAGGAGCAAATGGCCCATATGAAAGACATTTACCAAAACTCGGCTGTGACAATTTCCGCTGCTTCTGCGAGCTCCGTCGAGCAGGGGTTCCTGTCTTTCAAAGGTTGGTGCAGCTTGGCTATGCGCTTCGATAACAACAGGCTGGGCAATCTCTTTCTGGTCCCTGCGTACACCCATCGTACGAGCAACTTTCCAATCAACACGCGGGGCTGGACACTGCAAGAAAGCCTATTGCCGCCGCGGCTGCTGGTCTTTGGCGATTTGGAGCCCTTTCTTCGCTGTCGGACAAGAAGTGTTGTGAAAGTCACCGGGTCAATCGTCCACTATCAGTTGCCTATACATCCACCGCGATTTAATAACGACAGCGAGAATAACACCACCACCGGGATTCAGTTTCTACACAGGGAGGCTTGGACCCAGATTATTGAGCAATACACGGACCGCGATCTGACTGATAGGAATGACCGTCCGAGTGCTATAGCAGGCGTGAATGATTGGCTCGTCGACATCTTGGAAGACAAGTGCTACTTTGGTGTTTGGGAATCCCGGCTGCTAGAGGGCCTACTTTGGAAGGTAACACACAAAAGAGGCCAAGAATCAGGGTACATCAGAAAGTGTCCCAGCTGGTCTTGGATGTCAGTCCTAGGAAAGGCCAGTACGGGGTTTCAGTTCTACAAGTTTGTTGCTCAAACCTCGGCCGTATGGGGCAACGACCGCGAGCATCGCGAGGTCATCTTGGACTGCCGTATTCTTACGCTCGCCGACGTCGTTCCGGGACGTGTGCGTGCGTCATGGCCAGATGTCATTACAGGAGAAGTGGCAACAGACGCCCAGGGGTCGGTCATGAACTATTGCTGGGCGCACAACGTGTGCTTTCTCGTCCTGTACGAAAACTACGGCACGTGGAAGGCCCTCGTCGCAACGAGCCAAGGGAATGATGTTTACAGGCGCGTTGGACTGGTGGATATGGACAGGGCACCAGGGTGGGTGGAACGACCGAGAAAAAGGGCTATTTTGAGATAAACTGGAGGCTTGCCGTGCTTCTTTTCCATGGCTTTGCTTTCTATTTCTTGTTCCTTTGATTTAGTCCTCATCTCTATAGCTGCAACCATTCTATTATGAAGCACGAATTAATGTGACCCCAAGACTCAACACTTTGACGTGGGTCAAAGGCGCTGGTACAAGACAAGAAATCCTACAGATTATAAAGATTGTGGATTATAAAATTAATGGATTGGGTAGTCCGTATATGATATAGCCTCGTAGATTATGGCATAAGCGAGCCGTGTCCAATCAAACGGCAGCCATGTTGTGTTATGCTGCGCTGTCGACAAAGCATATGACAAAGCATCGTTGCCTATCATATGTAGATGGATGTAACGTGGATGCAGGTGTCAATATAGAGCCCCCTCTCAACCATAAAGGCAACGCCCGGCAAAGCCTTGAACAGATCTGGGCTGATGTGAGGTATGCGCTGGAATAGGCCACGGCTGCAAGATTGGCTTAGCATTGGCAGTATAATAGGATCTTGTCTGGGTGGTGGAAGTACGATACACGCTACGACATATTCTGGCGCCTTTTATCGGTTTGCTTGACGTTGGAGGATTTCTTCAGAGCATCGATCAGCAAAATGAGCATGGCGACTTCTTAGGCCCCGCGCATCAACTGGTTATGCATTGCGTAAGCGAAGTATCACCGCAGATGACCAGACGCAAGAAACGTGAGAAAACACTATCGACGTGGCTGCTTTTCGAATGCGACCTGACAGGATCATCACTCTTGGCAAGAGAGCCGGAGTTCCCAGACCGATTCGTACGTACTGCTCTTGAAATTGTTTTTTGGCCAAGGAGAAGCAGACATCTTAAACAGCAAATTTAAAGGCTTTATCAGGTTCTCGCTTACACTTTACTTTCCAAACGCATGGAAGAAACCTGATGCGACGACCCTCTATCTGCAACATCTAACTCGGCACTTGTAGGGGTCTGGCTACGACAATCATTCAGGAACAGTCAAGCTTGTACGGAGTACATTAGCAACAATGGCGAACCTGGATTGTCAACCGGATAAACAGGCTTCGAACGGGTTTAAAATGGGGCACAGAAAACACAGAAGACCGCGATACTTTGAAAGTTAGTGTGGGTAGACGTGTTAGGAAACACCATGGCCACGTACTACTGTCGTTTAAAGACGCCTTGTTCGACCTAAAATCATGGACTAATATGATAGACGGTATGAGAGCCAAAAACAGTAACAGGTGGGACAGCCTCAACGGCCTGGAAGTACTTCTGCTAGAGCGGGCCATCCCCACAGTCAAGAAGCGCACTCTAAAGTCTGAAAGGGCACTAGAAGAGATCATCTGCGCCACTCCTAGTGTTCATTGAAGTGTACCCATACTCCGTACAGCGTGTGATGTACAGGGCGAATGTATGCCCCGTTATTGGCAAACGTAGGGATCGTCGGTTGGCCCTGGCGAACCATGGCCAATCTGGAACGAGGCGCAACGAGGCAAATATGAGGATGTGGATGAGACGTAGCCATGCCGACTTTCCCGCAGATAAGATGGCCTTTTTTTTTTTTTTTTTTCGTTTGTATATATCGCATGCAAAAGCGTGGAGGCGACGAAATAAATTCAGGACGCGCATCTGACGTAACTGTTGCATGTTCAGCACCCACCCTTGCAATCGTGGACCGTCAGTTCACGCTTGACTGCTAGTTGACGGCTTAACAATACTAATGATTGATCTTCTGAAGTATTACTTACAATTCTTCTCACTCTAGATTTACGGTAGAGGAAACGTTGAGAGAAGGAGCCTCCATTACATCACCCCTCCCGCCACTTTTGGTCAGTCGACTTTTAAAAAGTATGCTAAACTTTCTGAAACCTTAGACGTGATCTGGATGAGCTGATGAGCTGTTCGACTCGTGGTCATCTAGGTACTTTTGATCCATGTTCCGAATGCCCTCGCCGTTCGAATTCACCAATCTTAATATGCGGTAGGCATATATAGATCGAACCACTCCTGTTTCCAATATCAAGTTGGTCCGGAGTGCCGACATCAGTATGAAGAGGATGATTTATGAAGAGGGGAGTTTTAGAAGGAGAGCAATCTGGCTCGCACGATTTAAACGAATCCACATTTGTGCCATTGCCGCTATGCGAGCTCGGAGATCGGCCGAGTCCCATCTGTATCTTGCCCTGGTCTTCTTGCGTCATCGACCGCTCCGGCGGTTCAGTGTGTTGCTTGTTATCTTTGCCAGTGATCCTTGGAGTTCTCGTTTTAAGCTGGCGGTGGTGGATTTCGATTACAGTGGTTACCTAATAGTGGGTTGAGCGTAATAGGCAAGATGCAAGCTAAGCGCACCTGCTGACACTTTGTACCTCACAAACGCCAAATCCCGCAAACCGCCCATAAAGGTGTGCAGCACGTGTTGGGAAAGAAAAAAAATCGACAGCCAACAAATACGGAAGCGACGGCGGGTATTGAGACCGCCTTCTTCCACACCGCGATCATTGTTTCTATTATTTCTGTCGACTGCGCGTATCGATACGGATCGTGTGAAGAGGGTGAGAAGGATATATTAGCCAGGAGATCATCCCTCCGCAAGTCTACGAGCGGCTTAGCTCTGTTTCTTCGGTAGGCGGCGCTACGAGGAACCCGACCCACAATCCATCACGCTCCCGCATTTTCCGTCGTCATCGCCCACGAACAGAAAAGCGACACGGTCGAGCGACAGGGCCGTTTTCCATGACAGGGCTCGACGCGGTATAGCCAGGGCACAAGCGTCGCAGCAGTCCAAAGCACTGTCTGAGATACGCGGAAAAGGGCCATATGCGAGGAGTTTCGCGGTGCCGAAAGTGCTGAAAATAAGATACGTTCAGCCGTCCAGCAGCTTTTTGGTAAGTCAGTTTGACATAGCGAAAAAGCCCTTCTCCTTCCCGTCTCCTTTTTTTTTTCGCGCCACCGGATGCCTGCTTCTGGCCAAGGACAACAAACCAGACAGTCCTCTTACCGGCCGTCTATTCCTGCTCTCCGTTCCGAGGATTACCAAGGCTACGGCGACAGCAGAGTGAGGGAAGGGTAATAGTATACGAGCAAATGACAGCGCTGCAATCTCGATCTCCACACTCCTTTTTACCGTTGTCACATTCCACCAGCTGCTAGGACGACCCGTCTCTAACGCTCCTAGCACAGGTATTTACATCTTTCGACAATTGACACGCATAAAACGGCAAGAAAACGGCGCAAAGGCGATCAAATCGGCGAAACGAGCAGCGAAAAGCAGCCTCTGGAGCCATACCGCCTCCCATAATGAGCGTGGCAGGGTCTGCGCCGCTCTCTGGCGGTATCAGCGGCCAAGGGCACGTACTAGCACCTCCTTTCGAGCCCACCCTGGTCACTGCTGCCTTGACGTCGGCGAAGCCGTCCATCAAAGGCAAAAAAGAGGAGAGAGGAGAGACTGCTGCCGGCGGTGGCGACAACAAAAAACACAAGAAGCGCGGTTTGTTTGGCTTTGGCAAGAAAAAGGGCGACGAACCATCTGCCGCGTCTCTATCAGTGTCATCCGCGTCCGCGTCCGCGTCCGCGTCTGCATCTGCACCTGCATCTGCGGGTACCTCGACAACAGCAATGGCTGGCCAAACAACGCCAAACGCCAGCGCAGCAAATGGTTCGGCAGTTCCTCCCGCTACCCCTGGAAGCCCGACGGCACTCTTACGGAAGCCCTCGTCACCCTTCCAGGCGGAGAACCATTTCGGTGCCAGTATCGCTAGTATGGGCAGTGCCAGCGGTGGCTCCTTTGGCCATGGGTACTACGTGTTGCCGGCATCTCCGGGCCGGAGCGCGGGCCTGTCCTCGTCACCGCGAGTGTCGTCACCGGCGGGGTCGCAAATCTTTGAGCGCGACGTGCAAGAGAGCTTGCTGCTGGTACCAAACTCGCCTGCCATCCCGTCGCACATCACGACGGAGGACCGCATCCCGTCCGTGCTGGACGCATCGTCCGAGGCCATCACGGACGACCACCTGGACCCAGACTCGGTGGAGATCATCACACACGCTCACCATCAGCCGGCGATGCTGGCCGTGGCCGGCATGAGCAACGCGGCCCCTGTCGCGTCCAGCGCGGCTAGCGGCGTCAGCACGGGCGCCTGGGTCGACGACGTGGCCAGCAGCTTCGTCGACAGGGACGACAGCGCGTCCAACTACGGCTCTTTTGACACCACGGACATACGCCGGCTGAGCTTCATCTCGTTTGCGGATGTCGTGCAGGCGGAACAGCATCAGCACCAGCACCAGCAGCTTCTGTCGGTGGGCAGTGGCAGCGGCAGCGGCAGCGTTCACGAGTCCATGCAGCTGGCCGGGCTGACCAGCCTGACGACGCTCAGCACTGCGGTCAACCGGTCGCCGTCGCCAATGCGATCTCCCACAGCGACGACGACGACAGGCGGTCTGGGAACGAGCCCGCCGACGAGCAAGAGCGGGTCGATCAAGGGCCTTGAGCTGTCGCCGCCGAGCCGCAAGGCGACAATGGGATCGACATACTCGTCGGCGGTGGGGTCGCCCACGATGTCGGCAGTTGGCAGCATCGGCAGCAACGCGCTGCTCGGCGGGGAGCTGGCCATCGAGACGATGACCCAGGCGCTGCGACGCACAGGTAGCGGAGATCTGAGCGGAGTGCGGAGCTTGCCGCAGAGCCCGATCGAAGGCACGTGGCGCTAGGGGACGCGGCGGCCCCGATAGACTGCAGCAAGAGGTGGTGCGGCATGTATGGCGAGGAGGACGGTTGGATGGCCCGCTTCTTTGTGCTGTGCGGGCTCGATAATTGCTTAGTATTTCCCCTCTGCCATTCTTGTTCTTCTGGGAGTTTTGCCTTGACTTTTCTGTTTGCTTTTCCTCAACGGCTCTCCGTGTTTGTGTCCTCCTTCTGCAGTGGTCGCTTTGGCCGCTTCATCTTTTTTTTTTATCTTTTTTTCCTGAGCGGACACATCGATACCGATTTGCGGACGCGGAAGCAGGATGTTGCAGCCAGGGGCGAAACGGCGCCCGTTTCTCTATTGTTACACCCTGTCGGAGCGAATGCCATATACTCTATTTCCCTTATTTTGACAGCTTCTCACACCCCTTTAATACATGCGTACGGAGTACGGGGAATGTGATCCACCCAGCACATCGTCGCTTAATCGATATCTTACGATCCCCTAGACGCTGGTGGGGTCACGTGACAATGACCGCTGGGACGCCTCTGCGCGACGGGCCGAGCATACGAAGAAGGCGGTGACTGGCAGGGACATTGCGCTGTAGCCAGTATTTCCGGCCTCCCCAAGCGGTGCGCGGCCTCCTTTTGCGTGCTTCGATGTGGCCTTCTCGCCAGGGTTAGAACGAGAACGTGGTGCCAAACCGCGGAGACATGTGCTGTGTCCGGCCCATCGTAAAGACTCGGTGAGCTGCCAAGATAGAAATTGACGATCTGAACTCGTCACATTCAGCCTGTCGGGCCCTGAGCTTCGAGTCTAAATGGCACGGAAAATCCGAGCAAGTGGATAAACGGGCTCCTTATCTCTGTGACCGTGCTAAGGAATGCTCGCTAGGTCCACTCGTATTCAACTAAAAGAGGGGCCTGTATTGAGTCACGTTCCTGGCCAATCCGATGGCAGGAAAATGCAAACTTTGGAGGGTATTTTGTGCCCAACGTCGGCGAAGAGACACTTTGCCGCATTGAATATCGGCCACGGAACGGCACCGAACAGGGAGCGGAGGTCCACCGCTCTTTGTCTTTTGCCTCTCCAACTGGCTATTTCTCGCCCCTGGAGGCCCAATCATGAAAATTACACCACCGTTCTCGGCCGGACAGCGGCCGTATCTGGACGTTGGCCAGATATACAGGGAGGGATGAAGACGACCAGACCGCTGCTCGGGGCCTGTCCGGGCTGACAGCATGCATCCATGGCCGTGTAAAGTGCTGTGAAGCCTCCTGCTGCCAGTGGAGCCGGAAATGGTCACGGAAAAGTGGCAAGGAAAAGGCAATTCCTAGTCATACCTGATTACTAGTGCTATCATCCATCGGCTTGCGGACCAGAACCGGCCAACACGAGCTGGGGGATATCTACTGTCGTCTCCTCCTCCTGCCTTTGCGCATGCTTTGCCGGCCATATTGCATCATAGCACGGACAGCTTTAGCTCTCCTTTCGACCTCGATTTTTCCTTATTACCTCTCTGGACCCGTCATGTAATTGGAGCAAGCAACAGAAGAATATACGAGAATAATTCAACCCGTTATGGAAACAGAAGGGACGCCCTGTCTTGACATGTTGTTTCCCCCAAGGACGTAGGCACGCCACTTTATCATCATTTATCTCACATTTTCTCCGCCATGACACACGACAACGAAAAGGCGGCCCAGGCTGCCCAGACTCCGGAGCTGGACTTGGACAGTCAGGACCAGTTCGACGAGAAGCAGGATGCGGACGAGACGGCAGCGACCGCGAGGCAGGCCGACGCACGGCTAGAGAAGGAGGACGAGGCGACGGCGAGGACGGCGGACGGCGAGCCGGACAGCAGCAAGAAAACGGCCAGCCACACGGAGACGGAGAAGGGGGCCGCGGGCCGGAGACGGCGGGGGTCGCAGTCGTCGGAATCGCCGTCGACCTCGGCCTCGTCGACGACGTCGGACGGACATGCCAAGGCGGCGCTGGCGTCGAGCGCGAGATCGGAGAGCGGACGCGGCAGCCGCAGCGGCAACCAGGCGCCCGACGACGGGCCGCGGCTGGAGCCCATCGCGACGGCCACCAGCCGGCTGTCGGTGGCGGCGACGGTACGGGCGACGATCAGCGGCGAGGGGGCGGACCAGCCAGCGCAGCCTTGGTCGTCGTTTGTGGAGATCCCCGACGAGTTCTACGACCGGCTGAGCGCGCGCCACAAGCAGGCGCTCGTGGGCCTGCTGTCGTTCTGCGGGTTCCTGGCACCGATCTCGAGCACGGCCGTGCTGTCGGCCATTGCCGAGGTGGCCGACGAGTTCGACACGACCGGAACGATCATTGACGTCAGCAACGCGCTCTACATGCTCTTCATGGGCATGTCGCCGCTGATGTGGGGGCCGATGAGCGAGGTGTACGGCCGGCGCTGGATCCTTCTCGTTACGCTCGTGCTCTTTGTCGGCTGCAGCGTCGGCACGGCGCTGGCGCCCAACATTGCGGCGTACTTTATCTTCCGCATCCTGACCGCGTTCGAGGGCACGGCCTTTATCCTGGTCGGCTCGGCGTCCATCAGCGACATGTATCGGCCGACCGAGCGGGCCACCGGCATGGGCTGGTTCCTGTCCGGGACGCTCGCAGGGCCGGCTCTGGGGCCGTTTATCGGTGAGTGAGGGGGTCGAGTTTTCGAGTTTTCGAGCTGTCGAGCGAGGATCGATAAATGCTGATATAAGCAACCACGCTAGGCGGCATCATCGTCACATTCCGATCGTGGCGCGTCATCTTCTGGCTGCAGACAGCCCTGGCCGGGCTGGCGCTCGTGGGTGTGGCCGTGCTGATGCCGGAGACGATCCACCACAGGAAGATGGAGAACCTGGCAGGCCTGCGGACGGGGGCCAAGGCACGGGTGCTGTGGTCGATGATCAACCCGGCGCGGGTGATCCGGCTGTACGTGTACCCCAACGTGATCCTGGCGGGCATGGCGTCGTCGTCGCTGGTGTGGAACCAGTACTCGCTGCTGACGCCGATCACGTACGTGCTGAACCCGCGGTTCGGGCTGACGACGCCGCTGCAGGCCGGGCTGTTCTACCTGGCGCCCGGCTGCGGCTACTTGACGGGCACGTTTATGGGCGGGCGCTACGCCGATTTCGTGGTGCGCAAGTGGATTGTGCGGCGTGGCGGCGTGCGCATCCCGGAGGACCGGCTGCGGTCGGCGCTGCCCTTTCTCGGCATCGTGATCCCGGCCTGCATGCTGATCTACGGCTGGAGCGTCGAGCGGGCCGTCGGCGGGATCCCGCTGGTGGTCATCATGATGTTCCTCCAGGGCGTGGCCCAGCTGTTCTGCTTCCCCAGCCTCAACACGTACTGCCTCGACGTGATGCCCGAGCACGGCAGCGAGGTCATCTCGGGCAACTACTTTGTGCGCTACCTGTTTGCCTGCGTCGGCACCGCCGTGGCCCTGCCGGCCATCAAGAGCGTCGGCATCGGCTGGTTCAGCACCATCTCGGCCGCCTTCCTCGCCCTCAGCGACCTCGGCCTGCTGGCCACCGTGCACTGGGGCGCCGAGTGGCGCGACCGCGTCGGCCACTGGCGCAACGAGCGGCGCAGGGCCGAGTACGAGCGGGAGCAGGCGCGGCTTCGCGAGCCTGCCGGCACGGCCGTCTGAGAGGGAGGGGTGGCCAGGCCGGCCTGGCCGGATTGCGGCTCTTTCCAGGACGTGTGGGGATAGAGTATAGAGTACGGAGCAGGTACGGAGTACAGAGCACGATACTCGTACTAATTACACATGCATAAGATACAATAGAACGGGGGCCAGGACATAAATATGGGTAATGATTAAACGTATGGGGCTGTTAGAAATACCGTTAGATTAAGGCGAATGCTTGCCAGCCGAGTAGTCCTAATATTAGAGCGTATAATCCGTACTCCGTACGTAATCGTAAGATATCTGAACTTTCTCTTTTTTTTTTTTTTTTCTTCTGATGTTCTCGTGCCAATCACCTTCACAGCCACTGATCCTGCTATTGCCGCCAATGGCGATGGTGTCTGCCACGCCAAGCCGGGCGAGATGAGATTTGACAGCCAGCCAAGGAGCTTGCAGCACTTTTGTCAAAAAGTCCGTAGCCCTGGGAGGTGCCGCAACAACAACACACGCGGCCCAGCAACCAACAGCCAACACAACTGCCCTGCCCGGCCAGCCGCATTTCCGCTGCAGCCAGCCATCCATCCATGCGTTAGTGCCGCACATTGCGCTCATGGCGCTCGTATCTTTCCGTGAAAACCTGCATTCCTGGCTCGCAAGTTCGGCGACGAACGGACAGCCGGATATGCGGTCACGTGTACCTGAAGCATCTCCATAATAAGAGTCCACTACGGAGTAGAATTCCAGCTCCGGCTGCGCCGCCCCCAGCCCCTATTTTATGCCGCACTGTTCCCCGTGCCTGCCCCTCTGGGTCCTCTGGGCCCTCTGGGTCCTCTGGGGGCCAATGAGGCGGCCGCATATAATGGCAATACAACTTGGGGAGAGTAGCTGTATGCAGGCTCTGCCTATTTTTACTGCTGTACGGTGGTGGGAAGCGTAATGTGATGAGTACTCCGTACTCCGTAGACAGTCAGCCTACTAGGTATCTTACATCGTAGAGCTTGAGGGCGACTCTTCCATCGGACTCGACCGGACACGTGCTTGGCCAATTGCGACTGCCGCTACATACGAGTAGTATTGTCGAAATGGCGCCTGGTGGGGCAACGACCCCCCTATCGCTCCTGCGAGAATTATCACTGCAGCCACGATCGGGTCTGCTGCCTCTCGTCTGCACTGGCTGCTGGCGCCTAATTTTGCATACGTGTACTCCGTACTTAGTACGAGCACCCTGTACGACGTAATCTTGCTACATAACAGTGCATTGTAGCCATAAGCACCTCGCGCCAACTTGCATTCCCATCCGCCCCGACGCACATACCCAGAATCTTGTCCCGTTGCAGAAAGTGGGAAATGCAGTGGCCCAGCTTGGCAGCTTGAGACACTGGCTCGCTTGGTTGCAACTCCACCCCACGCCTTTACCGTCCCCCCCTGGCCTTTTAGTCTCCTGCAGGGGATGGATGGGAGGGGCAAAGGCCTCTGCAATAGGTGCGGGTACTAGCACTAGTTAGGGGCTTGCCAAAGCTAGTGGCAACCATTTCGAAGAGGGTCCCAATCTGCAGATAATTGTCGCCTGTCTTTTTCCCTTTTCCTCTTGTCAGTCTAGCGTGCCTATCTCGTCTCCTATCGTTCTCGTCGAATCTTTTTCCTTCTTGGCCGTCACTCGTTCTAGAGCCGTTCTATCTGCTGTCTTTTTCTTCTTCTCTTTTTTCTTCCTCTCTCGTTCGTTAACTATAGCCTCTCGGCTGCCGTTGTCTCTTGTTCTGATCTAGACTCCCCATTTTTCACCCCGTCCACACGACGACGGTTTCTCACAGATCTGATCTGTATCCTTTTGTTGTCACGTATCATCCAGTGTCACTCGCTTGGCGACTGTTAGATTTTCTGCTTCGTTTTCTCGTCCGATGTGCCGTTTCATCCCTCTCGAATAATTGGTCCTTCGTTCGGTCAAGCGCCTTCACCAGCACTCTCGCCACCACAGTCTCTTTCAGACACCACATTCGAATGTTTGTCTCGCTGCGTTCATAACATCACCACGATGGATCAGGCAGCCGCTGTCGCATCCGGTAGCAGCTCTGTTAGCTCTTCCTCCAGCCAAACTGCCAGTCGACGCAACAGCTTTTCCTTTCTAGAAAAGCCGTCTACCGGTGTCTCTGGGCTTTCGAGTTTCTCCAGCTTGGCCAGCCTCAAGAGCTTCTCTTCGTCCCGAGTCTCCCTGTTGCCGATGCCGGTCGTCACCACTGCCGCCACGTCCGCTCTCGAGGCCGCCAAGTCTTCTTTTCGCTGGCTGCCGAAATCCCGCATATCGCTGCCCTACTCTCCCTTATCTTCCATGACGAATCCCCCATCGTCTCCCCGTCTGCTACTCGGCAACTACTTCTACCGACGTGTTGTCGTATGGGGGACAGCGCTGCTCGGCTTGTTAATACTAGCCTTGGTTGTCGGGAAGCACAAGCACCCCGAGGCGTTTGGCTTTCACCCGTCTCCTGATTCAGAAGCGCTTGAATCGGCCAATGCAGAGGCCGTCTGGCTAAACTACTCTCGGTAGGACCCCCCTTTCCCGGTCAGAGTCGTTTGGGCAGGACCAGCTAACACCTTCAGTCTCACCGGCTACTACAATGGCATTCGGACGCTAGTGCCCATTGGCCAATACCACGCAGAGTTCCCGACCGCAGAAGACCAAGAGCTGGCGTTCCAAGAGACCGCCGGAGAGCAGCTCGCGAAGAGGGCTGACAGCCTGTCAGGCACCGAGCCGACCTCTCCGACAGATTCCTCTGCGACTGTACCTTCGAGCGCGGCACCTTTCCCTACCCCGACTCCTTTCAGTGCCCAGCCGGATTACAACTCGTCCGAGTATCGCGCCAAGTACTACCCTGTTCGCAGTTGCTATCTGGACGCTGCTGGTTCGGTACCAGTGCCGCATATTTGGGCATATGCAGGCGTGCCGCAAAACCAGCCCGAGCCTCTCCTTGGTTCCCACAAACTGCTCGGCCTGCGAGACGATGTGTGCTTCGAACGCTATGGGCGCTATGGCCCCTACGGCATGGGGTACAGCAAAGAGGAGGGTGGATCGGGCCAGGGACTCGACGTTGAACGTGAGGGAAGCGAGCGCATCTGGGCGGCATCTACCAGCGGCAAGATCGACTACTCGAACATCAACTGGGCCAATGCACAGAAGCGCTGTTTTGAGACGAATGCAGAACGCTTCGTGGCTGCAGACGACAAGATTTCCGGTGCCACCGAGTACTCCCACATGAGCGGCGAGCTGCACATGAAGAGGGGCCAGGAGGAGACTGCTTCGCCTGTCACGGCTTCCAATGCGACCAATGTGGCCGAGGCTTCCTCTGTGACGCCTCCCCCCAACGCGCTCCAGAAGCTGGAGCGGATAGCCATCGTGGTTCGTTGCTATGCTGGTTACAAATGGACGCCGCACGCCGTGATCAACTTCCGTGCCCTGATCTCAGAGGTCTCTCTGCAGTCGGGTGGCGAATACGATGTGCACATCCTGCTGGATGCTCGCGATGACAACCTGCCAATCTGGGCCGATGCAGAGACGGCTCAGCGCTTCATAGCCGACAACATCCCGGTCGAGTTCCGCGGCCTGGTCACGCCCTGGTCTGTGGGACAGATGCGGCTGCTGTATCCCGGCCTGAACTACCAGCCGGTGTTCGAGAACCCGTCTGAGAACGACATCTATGGCGTGTACCGCTCGCCGCATCTGGCTCTGCAGCACTTTGCTCAGCAGCACCCGGAGTACGCACACTACTGGAACTGGGAGATGGACATGCGCTTTCTGGGCAGCTACTACGAGTTCTTTGACCGTCTCGGCAAGTGGGCGGAGGCGCAGCAGCGCCGTCGCATCTGGGATCGTTCGTCCAAGTTTTACATTCCTTCTCTGCACGGCTCCTGGGAGAACTTCACCGCGCTTGTCGACGCCGAGGCACACGAGGCTGGCCGGCCCTCCATCCTGGGTGAGGTCTTCTTCGCCGGCCGTACTGCCACGCGCGACGAGGAGCGCGGCATCTCTCCGCTTCCGGCACACGGATGCGAGGGAGCCGTGCTGAGCCACTGGAATCGGACCAGCCCCGACAGCAATGCGACGACAACCAGCGCTGGTCGGAACTTCTTCGCCGACCGGAACAACAACTACACCGACATCCCGGCGACGTGTGGCGTGGGCGAGCCGGCAGACCTGATCACGTTAAACCCGCTCTTCGACTCGGAAGACTCGGGCTGGGTGTTTGCCAACGACGTCGTCGGCTACAACCTGGACTTTGCTGTGCCGCCGCGGCGCACGTCCATCATCACGGCCTCTCGGCTCTCGCGCCGCCTCCTCTTTGCCATGCACGAGGAGACCTGGCGGCTGCACCACGGCATGTTCGCCGAGATGTTCCCGCCATCCATTGCGCTGCACCGGGGCTTTAAGGCGGCATACGCACCGCATCCAGTCTACGCCGACCGTCGCTGGCCGCTGAATGCGGTGGAGCGGGCACTCAACGCGGGACCGGATCACTCTTCGGGCGCCGGCCGGGACTCGCCCTTCAACCAGAGCAACGAACACTATTTCCGTGGCCTGACGTGGTACTACAACTCGGATTTCGCCGGCCGCCTGTGGCGCCGCTGGCTGGGATTCCTGCAGCCTCTCGACGACCCAAAGGCACCGAGGCCGCTGGTGAGCAACGATACCATGGTCCAGAGCCTGTCAGGTCTCGGAGGCGGACCTGGAGAGGAGATGCGCGAAAACGGACGGATGTGCATGCGTAGCGTCCTCGTGCATCCGATCAAGTTTGAGAGCCTCGAGGAGATCATGCCATGATAGCCTGAGGCTGTTTAGTCTTCTTCGCCCCCGTGGACAAACGGTTTTGTCCTTTTTTCCACAACCGGTAATGCGTTTGCACTTGCACAGCATATACACCAGCCTTTGCGCTTGCCTGCTTCACGACCAATTTTCGAGGCGTTCTTGGGATTTAGAGTTACAGCACTATTGGGATAGCGGCTTGGTGTTTCGCTTTTTTGCCTTGTTTGATATTTTCTCTTCTTTACCTCCTCCTAATCTTGTACGCATCATAGAACGGTAACGGACAGGTACCGGGACACACTACCCTTTTTTCGTGGAGCTGCTTTTTATTTCGGTTTCGAGCCCTAGATGTTGTTTGGGGTAATCTGTTGTTGGACAGTGCTTGCCATCTCGAGGTATATAACTCTGATTGGGGTCGACTTCTATAGTCTACGAGGATGACTGGATGGCTTCTCTTTTGGTCGCGTATTCAGCGCCTCCGTTTACACTACTAATGAGACATTGAAACAAAGTGGAAAAGGGGTTCAAGGCCATGTAGCAGCTGCGAGTGTGACATGAGATTGGAGATTGAGACATGCAGGAGCCCGCGGCAACAATAGCCCGAGACTCCGGCTTGCCGATGCTCGTAATACCCACACGTTGATACGAGGGAGAGGCCTGGGCCTGGGCTTTTGTGCACTAGTCATGCAGCGGCCCGAGCCAACTGTCAAGGCAAAGCTTGCTTTTTGGATGCAAGGCGCTCGGTCTCGTCTGGCTGCCAGCGCATGCACAGACAACTGTCTGCGGCATTCGTTCTGCGTCGAAACATGATTGGGCGCCTATAAGAGGGAAAACAGACGACGGGCTCACGAGGACTCGTACACGCACGGCGAGAGCACAGCACCGAAACAACAGCGCACAACGAAAATACATGTCCATCTTAAAGCTGGCCCGTTCTGTCCTCCATCCCGTCCGAGTCATCCGACCAGTGCGGCGTGGTATGATACTGTATCCAACTCCGCCTCCAAGGTGCCAAAAATAGGCAGTTCTTCAGGCCGGTATCACGTCATTCTGTACAAACAAAGTCATGAGTCTTTCAAGCGAAAGCCAATTCCACAAAAAAATACAAAGCCAAAGCAGGGCTGTCTCCAAGAGAGATGAGGAGGCTGCACAGGCAAGGTCTCGCGCTGTGGCAAAGCCGCTCGTCAGACCCGTTCTCCCGTTCGCCCGCTCTTCGAGTTTCCAAAATAAGGAACGAAATGTAGAAAAGGAGCCAGGCCGCAACGCCTCAACGCCCGTCCGATACGCCGTTGGTCATACGCCCCCGACAGGTCGCCGACAGGTCGGAGGGTCAAAAAGAACCAAAAAAAGGAGCACACGTCGACCTACTTGCGCAGCACGGCATCGTAGAGACTAGCCAGGCCGGTGATGGCCGTGCCGACGAGAGCTCCCTTCCAGCCGCCGTACAGGGCCGAGTTGATGCGGGCGACCGAGAAGCTGTCGACCCAGCCGCCAAAGGTGGCGCCCTGGGCCAGGACGACGAAGACGAGGGCCTTGGCGACGCTAAAGGTGAGCGGGTCGACGACGTACTCGGCGCTGGAAAAGGGACGCGACCGGCCACGGCCGCTGTGGTGGCTGCCGCTGGCGGCCGAGAGGTTGAAGAAGAAGCCGACGAGGGCGGGGGCGAGGGTGCCGACAAGGAGCCAGACGAGGACGGGCGACCAGAAGGTGGCGGAGAGCAGGACGCCAAAGTCGGGCGTCTGGACCGGATAGTCGCTGGTGCCGAGGAAGCCGATGGCCGGGATGGTGAAGGCGTAGCGGTTGGCCATGAGCTCGGGGCGCAAGAAGAACCACTCGAACAGGGAGACGAGGCCGATGATGGCATTGACCGTCGACAGCGACTCGCGCGTCACCTGGGTGACCTCGGTGATGCCCGAGTCGGCGTATATGGAGACGACGCGCTCGCGCACGGCGACGGCACCGCGATCGACCACCTGGACGACCTCGGCCGGGGACGAGGGCATGGCGATGCGGTTGGCGAGCGACAGTGCACGGGCTGGCGTGCGGGCGGGCGTGCGGGCGAGGGCGAGAGCGGAGGAGCGGCTGGGAGTGTCGTCACTGCAGGGGTTAGTTGGAGGAGGAGAGGGAGAGAAAGACAAGAGAAAGACAGGAGAATGACAAGAGAAAAAGACAAAAACGCACTCAGCAGCCACAATCTCTTCCAGGGTCGACTTTGCCAGGCGGCGCCTCGACAGCTTGGGCTCGACAGGCTCGCGCTTGATGGGTGAGCTGCTCGACTTGCCGCGTGTGTTGTAGTACGGCGACAGCTTCGGGTCTGACGACAGCCGCGAGGCATTCTCGGTCAGGTATTCGTCGATGGACGACTCGAGGTCGGCCTTTTTCAGGCTCGCAACACTGTGGACGTGTCAGTTGCGGTGGCGCGCCCGAGTTGATGCAACGAGAACGCGGGCGCAACAAGGCGATGCCGTTTCCACGACCATCTCCAGATCGATGGCGATGCGCGAAAGCCGGTGGCAGCTTTTCCCGCCATCCTCCATCCTCCCAGCCTCCCTCTCCCCAAGAACAGGTGACGTACTTTTTCAGCCCGATCGTCTCGGCAATGTCGACGAGCTCGGATTTCTTTTGCGCACGTAGCCACGAAGTCATTTTGGCGAATGGAAAATCAAACGATGGCTGGTTCGAGAGGCAGCGTTGCTGTTGCTGTTGCTCTGCGAGTGCATGTGCAGGTGTGCGATGTATGTGTACGAGTATTTGTGTATTGGCACAGTGCAGGTGGCCGCCGTCGCGAAAAGGGGGGGGGGCTTGATGAGCAGGCCTTTGTTGACGCTACCTTGTTGGATGGCCGGTCGATCAGCGGTTTGTTTTTGTTTTGCTTTCTGGTCGTTGCGCGTTTTCCCCCGGAAATGCGGGTAGTTTGGCTCTAAAATATAGGTTGCGCGTGAGAGGAGGGGGGCTGATTGCTGGCGGTGGGTTCCGCATGCGGCCGATCAGTCAGCCGGTGATGGGGTGTTGGCGTTGGCAGTTGGGCTGGTTTCGCGAGCAGGTGTCTGTCTTGTTCTACGCTCCATCAGGGAAGGGATCACATCGTCTGTCACGTGCACCTTATACGGAAGTCGCTCACTGCTATTTCTCTGCTGAGTAAGCCACTCTGTAGATGCTCTTCACTACTCCGTAGAGTGCTCGAATTACCGTCACCCCGACGCCTCCTCCAAGTGCACAAATCGCTCCTGGCCCCGCGGCACCAGCCGCACCGGCACGGCTGCTGCCCCGTGCAGCTTCAGCGTCAGCAGGGTGCGGGCGCCGCGCAGGGTCTCGCGCTCACGTGCCTGGGCGCGGCCATAGAGGGCGCAGCGGGCCGCCGAGTCCATGGCGGCCACGGCGGCGTCGTCAGCCCAGTCGTCGACGGCCAGCTCGAGGCTGTGGCGCTGGAACAGCACGGCGAGCGCGGCCAGGATCTCGACCTGGGCCACGCGACGGCCCAGACAGCTGCGCGCGCCGTCGGAAAACGGCACAAAGCTGCCGCGAACCGGCCGAAACGGCTGTTGTTGGTCGGGTCCCGGGCCGTTTTCGGCCATGTCGGCCGTTTCGGTACTTTCGGCCATTTCAGCGTCTTCTCGCTTCAGCTGCGCATCTGGGCTCTCTTCCCCCTCCTCCCGCTCTTCCCTCTCCCCTCCTTCCCGGAACCAGCGCGCCGGCACAAAGTCGTCCACGTCCGGCTTCGCGTCCGCCCCGGCCGCCGGCCAGTACCGCGGATGTCGCTGCACCGTGACGACGCTCAGGATGACCGTCATGCCCGCCGGCAGCGCCCGGGGCTCGCCGGCCAGCGACAGCATCTGGTGGCCCCCCATCGCCGGCGGTACCCACTTGGGGATGTTGACCACGGGAGGCATCAGGCGCAGCGTCTCGTTCATGGCCGCGCCCAGCACCGACGTCTGCAGCGCCCCGATGCTGGCCTCGTAGTCCCACGAGGCCGGGTCCGAGTCGCGGCCCAGCAGCCGGTCAATGTCGGCCTGTAGCGCCCGTTGAGCCGCCGGATTGGCCGCTAGCTCCAGCAGCGTAAAGTGCAGCGCGTTGGCCGTCGTCTCGTGGCCGGCCACCAGCATGACGAACGCGTTGCCGATAATCTCCTCGTCCATCAGCCGGTCCTCGCCCGACCGGTCCTCCTGTTGCGTCCGCACCAGCTGCCCCATAATGTCCATGCCGCCCTCGCCGCCGTCGCCGGCCCGCACGGCCGCCGCCTTTTCCGCCAGAAACTCCCGCATGTACCGCTCGTAGTTGTCGCCCGCCTCGTATGCCTCGCGCGTCGCCCGCAGCGGCAGCGCCCGCAGCAGCCATCCGGGCAGCATCAGCAGCAGGATGATCCGCTGCAGCACCCGCTCCACCGACGCTGCAAACGTCATGCTGTGGCCGGCCGGCGGCTCCAGGCTGCCGTACTTGCTCAGCCGCGGGTCTGCGTCGGCCGGCAGCTGCTCGCCCGGCCACACGAACCGCAGCCCAAAGCCCACGTACCCGATAATGTGCAGCGCCAGCTTCATCGTGTCGCCCTCGATCGACATGATCGTTCCGGCCTCCGACCCCCACTTTGCCAGCAGCCTCTGCGTCTGGTGCACCGCCTCGCCAAACGTGTATGCCGCGTTTCGCTCGTTGAACGACGTGCTCGTCACCTTGCGGTGCAGCCGCCACACCGCCCCCTCTGTCGACAGCAGGTTGCGCCCAAACAGCTCCAGCACCTGGTAGAACACCGTCGCCTTGGGGAAGTGCTCCCGCCGCGTCGCAATCTCGTGTATCGCCCCGGCATCTTGCGTGAAGAGCACAATGCCCCCCGGCGATGCTATCACAAACGAGTCGCCCAGCCGCTCAAAAGGCTCCTGCTGAAATCGGTATCCCCAGTCCGGCAGCAAGATGCTATCCGCCCCGACGTCAGTGCCGGCCAGAACGCAAACGAAATCCAGAGAAGCACCTACAACAGCCAGTCTTGCCACAGCCGCGCCGGCAGCAGCTTGATCAAGGGCACCCATATGTGGCAGGTTGCCTGCCAGAACATGTTGAACGGCAGGCACGCTGTTTGCTCTCTCGTCAGCACAGGCCCATGTGGCAGCATCGTCACCATCTGCAAACGCCCGCTCGCAAGACTTACGCACGACAAAATACGGCAGCCCAATGCTGCGCGCCTTCTGCACATTTGTCCGCAGCCCATTGGCAATCGAGTAGGCCGCATAGAGGACCGCTGTCGCGGCCACGACGTACAGCGTGGGAGACACCATATTTTGCAGTATCGTAGCTATGTCAGGCGCATCTCACAAAGCTCCCACCCAGAAATGCACGAATTATAAATTGGGAAAGAAGGGTCACTTCCCGAGCCGCACAGGCCCTCTTTCACTACGGAGTAGTTTCAGCAGGGGAATTATCAGTGATAACAGGGACTGCGCGGTGGGTCAAGGTACATTTGCGTCTTGCAACCTGCAAAGTTGGTTTGTCTGAGATATGGAGTACCGGCTGCCCTACCCAATCATCCTTTTCTAGCGAATACTCCGTACTATGTACGGATTAGTTGAAATGCAACGCTGTCGCAGAACACACGGAGCATGCCGACACTCTGCCTCACAAGAACTGCACAACACAAACACAGTCACAATGTCTCAATGTCTCAATGTCACAGTGCCAGAGCTCACCCGCCCAGAACATCACCCCTTCACACACATTCAATGCACTTCGGAAATCGAGCATAGGCACACTTAACAACTTTCTTCATTGTCCCTTCCAAGAGACAGTATCGTCAGATACTCCTCCGCAATACAAAAAAGCAATGCGCATCTGTCGCATCCCCTCCAGCCAAGTGCCCATCGTATCGACCAGTCTTGCACACAAAGTAAGGAAACAAGAGTGAAGACACTTCCCGCTACCCAGGATGAAACCCGGCCCGTATCCGAACCATTCTCCGATAAATGTCAAAAGGGACTGCAAGCATCGTCCTCCAGGGATCCCGCTGCCTCTCCCACAATCTTTGTCCTTTCTGTCGATACCATTCTTGAACTCCAAAGAACGCGTTGAGCCTTTCCGCCGTTCTGTTTCCAAATGCCTCCTTCATCTCGAGACAGGCCTGTCGTCATTCGTATTTGCTTCGTTTCCATACCCGTCGTAAACGCGGAGCGAGAGATGAAACAGGAAAATAATTTCAAAAAGTAGACAAGGAGCACTTCTAAGGTCTAGGCGACAGCGGCCTTCCCAACTCAGGCAGACGCCGAGCTGCCCCAATCTCCATAGGCGAGGGCAACAGCCGCGAAACCACTGGCGAACTCTGGTGTCGTGCATGTCTGGCCGTCTCCGAATGCTCTGTCGTCGGCCTGTATTTCCGCTCCATTTCGAAGCCGCCGCCCACTGTTGAGGATGTGTAGCGCTGGTGCGAATGGGGCAGCGGAAGAGATTGTAGCGGCGGCAGCCGAACGTTGTCATATCTCTCGTGGTGGTCAGACTCTTTTAAACAGCCATACAGCTGCTGGCAGCCCAGGCTTCCAGGGCGCACATCTTCGTGCCGACTTCCAGGGCCGCTGTTCTGGGTCTGATAACTGCCATACCCAAAGGGAGCCTTTTCGGCTGCGTCCTGCCCAAATCTGGCACTGGTATTGGCGCCGGGGCCTGCTGGAGTAGCATGTATAGGCGAAAACCCTGAAGACGTCGGTCGCGAGTCATGGGGTGACGGCATATGGTGATAGGACGTGGCCTCTGACTGGGACCGCTGATGCGTACTCACACGTCGGTCGGCCACCGAGTTCAGCGCATAGGATGATGATTCCAGCCGCTGTGCAACAGACGCACCGCCGTGTCGCAGTGGATTCGGTGCTGGCAGCATGCCGTATCTTGACGGACTCGGCCCTACCTGCTGGTGCTCGTAGTCGTGGTATGGCCCATAGCTGTACGATCCAGGCATAGCCGTGCTGATGCCATATCCCCACTCGTGTTCGTACAGGTCTGCGCCACCTTGCTGTTGCTGCTGGCCAATGTTGCCGCCACTAGTTGTCGCTTCGAGTCGTGCTCCTTCTGTAGGCTGATAATCCTGTGCCTCTGCGCGGCTCTCGCGGATCTCTCCGAACGCTGGACGATGGGTAAGCTGCATCCTGCCTCCCAGGCTCGGACGAGACAGGGGTCCGGTTGGCGGCGGCCCTGTCAGCGAGTCAAACGACTCATACGGCTCTGGGTTGTAAGTGCTTTTAAGTCGGTCCGCTCGTTCTCCGCCAATGCGCTGTCGCTTCTCCAACGGTTGCTGGAGCTCGCTGCTGTGTAGCATCCGGGGTGGTATATAATAGTTGCTCGGCTGGCTGCTGCGGCGCGTCGCCACACGATCTTCAGAGAGTCCAGCAGCATTGACTGACTGGGATCGACGGTGGCCAGCGCCTGAGCCTCCCGTCCCACCGACGTTGCTGCTGCGAGAGCCGGTAGCCCGTCGTTTGGCGAAGCCCTTCTTTGCGTTTGCCCCAGCCCCATCGTCGCTCCGGTCTTCCGTAGAAATGTTGGGCAGGATCTCAATGTCCGGAATCTGCTGCAGCCGGCCTTGGTCGATATCCGTCTTGAGACGATCAACAACCGAGAGAATCTCGGCGGTCGAATAGCCGTCGCCGATCCGCGAAATCACCCAGCCCGGAACAGCTGTGCCGCTCAGATCCGCTCGATCTTCGTCAAACCCTTCCTCCTCTTCTCCCTCCCCTTCGTCGTGGAAGGGTCGTTTCTTTCCGGTTGCTGCCAGCTTGCTGTCCAACCGCATCTGCTCACGCTTCCGAACTGACAAAGACCAGTCCTTCAGGATAGGCCCAGAACCCCGGCGTGTGTTGAAATCGCTCCATGCCTGGACTCGTTTCACCTGCTCCTGGACAAGTCCAATCTGTCTTTGCGGATACTCGCCACCATTTCGGTACCGCGTCCGCTGGTAGTGCTTCCTGCAGTAATGCACCCAGACGCCTGTCGGAATCATACGGGTGCACAGCTTGTTCCGCCCAAATATGTGCGAAATTGCCTTTCGAAGCTGTGAACCGGTTTGGCAGTCACCGCGGTACATGCACGCAGATGCGGTGTCAAAATCAACAGCTGCTTCTTCCGCCGTGTGTGCGGAGGGCTGGCTCTGGCTAGGCCCAGCTTCACCTGTCACGGGGCCGGTTTTGGTGGGCGTCGACTCGCAGGATGGGCTGTGTTCCGTCGACGGGATCTCAGGGCTCAATCTTGCCCTGGCATTTGCAGCCGAGTTCATAGACATCGATATCTCGCGGTCCATCGCGTTGCCGTCACTATGTTGCGATGGCGAAGGAGTAGGTTCGGGGATGGGCCCAAAGGTCGGGAAATGAGGGTCAAAAGTCGAGGTGCCGATAGATGGGAAGTCTGGCGCAGAAGCTGCTCGCTTGTGATGCCGCGTTGAGCCACTGCGTTGGGGGTAGTTGCTCCGAGAATGCGATCGTGAAAGTGGAGGTGAGCTCTTGAATCTGTATCAAAGTAAGCCTCAACTTCCGACCTTGGCCTCGCGTGTTGTATCAATGACTAGATTGCATTCCACTCGGGAAGCACAGTATCATGCTCGTGACCTCAACCCAACTCAAAGATGTAATTCTCCCAACCAGTTCGCACTCTTGTGCCTTTGGCTTTCCGTTCCCAGTCGGCCTTTTTCGTATTTCAACGGCTTACAGTAGTGTGGTTCAAGCAAGCATGAGGTAGGCTTAAGAGGAGATAACGATCGTGTAGTGAAACGGTGAATAAGGAAAGGAGGCACCTCGTCAAGGGGAGTATGACATGTACTTTGAACATACAGGAGTGTGAGTGAGAAGGCAGAAAAGTCTGGTAGAGAGAGACGCAGAAGATGCGGAAGGGACTCATATGTATAGAAGGGGAAAATAGAAAGGTGAAACAATTGGGCCAGAAGCAGTGAGTTAGTAGCACACTGCTTCTGACTTCAGTCTGTATATCGCCATTGATTTCAAAAGGAGGGAAGTGGTGATGGGAGGGTGACTGGGAGGCCGAAGTCATTGTGACGCCCACTTGAGCAGTATCTGATTGTTCCAAAGTCGCCACACGAAGCTTGCTCGCCCAACATACCTTGTGTGTTCCAAAATAAGAGAAGAATGGCTGCTGTCGTTTCCGGCTCTTGGAATCAGCACGGCATCCGACGGTGATTGGGCTCTATCCGGCAATGTTGGACTCCGGTCAGGGGAGCCTTCACATGTCCGGCTGTATCTCGATCGGACAGGTGTCGGCGACTTGAGCTGATACTCCTCGCTGTTTTCGCGGGTGTGTGCGAATGCAGAATACTGCTGGATGTATGGGAAAGCGTAGCAGGAAATAGATGAGTCTGGCGGCTGGGTCTCCAATTGTGAAAAGTCGGTGATCAGAGCCGTCAGCGGCTGGTTCTCGGAGACAGTGGACAGAGACGACAGTCTCGAGTGGGAAAACGAGGTTGTTGACGACGAGAGCGTGTGCAAAGAAGACAAGCTGCTGCGGCTATCCGAGAACATGTGTCTTGGTGAGGCGCTCGTTGGGCTAGAGTCTCCGAGATCCATCGGTTCTTGGGGCGAGGACATGTCACCAAACGGTGAGATGCTGGCCGCGGAAGGAGCGACCGCTCCGGGAGAGCACTGCATCAGCTGCTTGGCGTCTAGTGCCCTGGAAAGAGAGAAGCCGCCGGCGTCCCAAGGCGTTCGGTTGCGGCTACCTGTTCTTGGCTCGCTCACTATCTGGGGCGATGCCGCTGTGCCGGAGGGTGCCGTACTGCCTGCAGTTGTAGCTGATGGGGTGTGAACGACTTCTGGCGAAGGCTCGCCATTCTTCCCACCCATGGCTGCCCTTGCGGCAGTGGTGTTCAGTAGCGAAGTCAAATCCATTTTCACGATCAGTTAGTCGACAACGTCGTCGTGTTGACGGTCAAGAGGGGGCTGTAATGCTGTCAAAATCAACCTTTACTGAAAGGCTATTTCGCTGTACTCCTCCCAGGGGATTCTGTTGGATGTTGCGAGATTGTTTATATGTCTGCAGATCTTGTTGTAGCGACTTCATCGGCTCCGTCGACTTGGTAAGTGCGGTTCCGCGATTTCAGTCAACTTGCACGTTCCTTGCCTCTAGGCTTCTTTAAATAGGCCACAGAAACCAGACTGGGCTTTGTTTATCTTCTTTCGTCTGTCGCATTCAGGCTGGGTATAGCCCACGAGTGTCTGTACACCGGAAGATATCGACGTCACTCTATGACGAGAATCTTGGCGCAGTGTAGATAGACCAGGAGAAGAAAGTTGGTAGGAAAACTCAAAAGAGAAAACGCATGCGTAAAGCCCACCAGGAACAGGATATGGGAGTCCCAGATTCTGTGTTTGGGCAGGGGGGGGAATGAAACGGAAGGGGAAGAAGAAGACGGTAGCTACAGGAGACCTGGGCACAACAGAATCAGAGATGCTTGCGGGATCAACGTTTGAGAGTTGTGCTGGTGGTTTCCACATTGATTGAAACAACCGAAACAACCGTGATTCTGGATGGTCGTTTGTTCAGCTGTACCGGCGGTCGACTGTCAAGCAGAGTGCGGCCGGAGATGATGGAACCAGGCGTCCCATCGGATCGAAGCCGCAGAAGTAAAAAGGCCGCCCCCCTCACGACGACCTGTGGAAGTAGCCCTTGCAATAGGATCAGTTAGAGCAACCCCGGGCGCCGAGATAGCTCGCAGATTGTCTTGAGTCTGATTTGGTGTCGTTGAGGCGTCCAGCTCCCGGACTCTTTAAGCAGGGCAGATTATTGCACGGCAGACAGGGGTATTATAAAAAGAGTGCACTGCAAGAGTGCTCCTCGTCAATGCTTATTTTCCCTTTGCTTCTAACAAATCGCATTAACAGGACCAGACATTTGCAAATGGCAATGCGGACGAGGGTAACCTTGGATGTGGAAGTAGAGCAGAGCAGCGTGATGATGGTTTAAGATTTGAGTGTAGGGCCGGGGTAAGTCGGACCAGACGACGTAAGGTGAGTGCTCGGCAGGGGGGTGAAGTCGAGTCGGGCAGAGAAGAGGTCCGGTCGAGATGGAGTTCAGAGAGAAGCCTGGCTGTCCGAAGTTTGAGAAGGGGTCGGTTGAGTGAGTTTTGGACAGGGAGTGTGTTCAAATCTGACGACAAGCCACGCCCCTCGGTGACGGCGGTCGTCTTCTTGCTGATGGTCCTTGTCCTTGAAGAGGGGAGGGCCAGCAAGGGAATAAGTGGCTACTGTGGAGGGTGCTATTGGCAAGATTCAGTAGCAAGAGGGAGGGTGTATTATGCGTTGAACAAAGTCATTTTTAGTCTGTGTGTCCATCTCTCAGTCCATCCCGGTTTGACCATAAGTTCGACGGGGGCGGGAGGGGGTGTAGGGGGGTGGAAAGAAAGAAACGGGCTAGGGACGTCTGCTGTGTGTGCGTGTTCCCGGCGGTTGAGGCAGCACCACAAAGATGTTGCTTGGTGAAGGGTATGTGTCAGATCGTGTTTATGGAGGGGGACGAACGGCTTGTCCTGTATAAAGTTTAGACCCTCACTTCGGTGTAAGGGGAGTGTGGTGCCAGTCAACGGTCGTTATCGTTATGGGGAGAGGGGTAGTGTAAGATGGTCGTCTGAACCATCATGATCTTCACAGGGGTATTCGGCAGACACCTCTTTGCTCTCCCTCCTCTGGAACAGGTATTCAATACTGCATATGCCTTCCACTGCTACTCCAAGAAGACAAAGAGGATGGCCGGTCCCCGCCTGCAGAAGCCTCAGAGCGGGTGGTGTCTGGTTGTGGAAGAATCAGAGGGGAGTGGCGAGTGGGATGGAGATGCAGAGCGGCGATGGAGATGGTGACGACGACGAATGTACGAATGAAGGGGCGCAGCCGGAGATCGACAGAAGCTGAGACAACATGGAGCTTGAAACTCGACAGCTAAGGCAAGGCATGTATTATCAGTAGGGGCCAGATAGGACGTAGTAATAGCGGGTAGCAGTGGGTAGAGGAGCCTGCATCCGGATTTGTATCTGGCCGTAGCAATGTGCTCGATGTCTGGTATTAGCGGGACCGAAACGACCGGTGGGCAATGGCCATGTACCGGGTTCGAGGAGCACGGAAACGATGCAAGGAAGGCTAGCGCAGACGACGAGAACAATGCAGCACATGTCGGCCCCTCTGAGGACGAGGGACGTCCTCGGGCCTCCTGGAGGCTGGCACTCCAGGCCAGCTCTGTATTAGTCGAGCGAGGAGTGACTTGCCTAGTTTTCGTACTTCTGTTCGCCTGGCGGGCAAAGCAGTCGGTCTAGCGTGTCATGCTGGTGAAGTGCTCTGTGGGTACGGTGGCGGAGCCACTCGCTCTCCCCCGGTCGATTCTGAGGCGTAGAGCATCCGACACACATACTCCGTACTCCGTATTTGTGCAAGGATCGAGTTGATGTGGGCGCCAGTGCGAATAATCCGTACCCGGGAACATTTTCTCTTCGAAACACCAGACCATCATCTGCCCGATACGTGGCATCCTCTTCATGTACTCGTATGGTGCGTTCGGGTTATTGGTGGCCTAGTGCTCAACCCCACTGTAGAACACCGATGTTTGATGTTGCGGAGGCTGCGTGTGTGCGCGTCCTGTGTACGAATATGCGTGGTGCGAATATGCAACGTAAGTATCGGCATGGAGCGGATGCATACAACGCAACAAGGCGCCATTGCTCGTTGCGCAGAATACCTGAAGGGCTACCTGTGCGTGCGTGCGTGTGCGTGCGTGCTCGCCCACTTGGCGCATACGAGTCTGCAAGTAGTAGACTCGCTGCAGGGTAACATTGCTCTTCTGCTTGGAGTTCTAAGTACAGACGGGCGCGCGGGAGATGTTATTGGCCTACTGCTCCTGTATGCCGCGCTTCCCTGTGTTTCAGATAAGTAGGGTGGCATGGGGTACCACGCTTTCCAGAGCCATCAAGCGAATAGGGTTAGTAGATGGTGTTTGAAGCAGCACACATGTCGATAAATCTCACCTGAAGAGGCGCATCAGGATTCTGCGACGTAGCTGCCATTTAAGCACGCTTATTTTCTAGCGTCCACGCAACGCGTACTCGTGCTCACTTCCCGTGTGCATAAAGCTGCTAGACAGCGGCTGGCCAGACAGACCGATAGGATAAGGCATATCTCTCGAGGCAGCCGTATTCCTCGTTCCCGACTGTCGCCATCCCTGCCGCTTCTGTACTGGCTGCGGTGTGATTGATATGGCTGTCCCCTCCGCGGTGCAGCCCACACCCACCCTGCGATTCTAGACAGGTCTGCATGTGCAGACGACCAATGGTAATATCATGATCAACCGGTTATACTAGTATGTTGGCAGACGGCTACATCGTCCCGCTAGCAGACTCGGCGAGCAAGGAGTGAAAAGTGTGAAGAAGAAAAAGGCTTGGCAGTCCGTTCCGAAAAGTCTGAGCATGATTGTTTCATCTGTGTGACCTGTTGAACGTCGGAATGTTTTGACATTTCACGGCTTTCAAGGAGAAATTTGGAGTCTTATCCGGTGTAAGGGATCTAGCCCAAGCCACCGCCAGAGGGAAGGTGCATCTTTGCTCACAGTGCCATTATGGGCCTAACCGGGCAGGTACAAGCAATGAACAGTGCATTGCACGTGCTATCGCTTGAATTCCTCAACCAACGACAAAATGGCAGCGAAAAAGTCGACCATTCCCAACACACTTGCCTCATCGCGGGCTGTCGGGCTTGGCACGGCGTACTTCCCTGTCGACTCCGGTCTGCCATTTTTTTCCTGTCCGTCCGCAGACGGGCGTAACCCTTGTCACGTTTCTTTTTCCTCTCTTGATAAGATACAGCCTCCACATTTGCCAGAGCACTGCAGCTCGTGCAGCTGGCAAAATCCGCCCTACCGAGAGCAATTTGGTGTTTGTGTGTTTGCCATCTCTACTTCTGGTGGGCTCCCGATGACGAGTGCGATGAAGGACCGTTCGAGCAGGTCCCCGTTGGCCTGCACTACGTACACGGCATACGTAAGTGTGTCTGTTTGCCGGTGCCCAAAGCGATCTACGCCAGTGCTAATGGTAGTTCGTGCAAGAGCTATACTTAGCCACAACAGCTGACGACCATGGTATCCAAGTCTCTGCAGCCGATCAACCGATACGCACAGCGTCTCGTCGAAAAGGGGGACTGTTTACTTTGTTCCTAGGCCGGCGCTGCCAACTGCAGCCAGTGAGGCCTTTATGGGGCACCAGACAAGGTCGCACAGAGGACAAAGGACACCGTACACAGTACACAGTACACAGGACGCAGGACAGAGGACATGGTGGACACGGCGTGTGCAACGGACACAGCGACCACAGCGGGCACGACGGGTATAGCGGGCTCAACAGCCACGGCGGAGATGCAGATGTAACCCACTCTGACTGTTTGTGCAGCAAGGAAACCGCCTGGGCTAGCTAATAAGGTTAATCGCCAGACGTCTCAGCGACCCCGTCTGTGTCAACAGGACGAGGAAGGGGCTGGTCGGACATCTACTGGCGGAGTCCAGTACTCCGTGCCAGAGGGCATGTCTCGCTCCTCAGAGAGACGGGCCATTCGACGGCTAGGCCGAGGGGGCAGAACCCCCAACCCATCCCGAAGGCAGCCCGAGTTGGCCGGGATTGGCTCCTGAGTTCCAACGGCCTCGTGTTGCCCACAAAGTAGGGACAGAAGCCAGCGGTCGCAGGTTGTATTTGCGTCTAGTTTATTGTTGTTGCTCAAGGCCGGCTCGGCATCCGATTCACCCAGGGGCCGAGGCAATATTTGCTCGTGCGCACGTTTCGAGGACTGCGCAAAGGAGTTGCTAGCCGTCGACCCGGAATATTTGTCCTGTGCTACCTGGCAGGCAGCCAGCCTCAGGAAAAGATCGGCCGACTTGTAACTTGTTCTGCCGGCCGCAGCGAGCCAGCCAGTGGCTGTCTGGCGTGACCTGTCCGTCCAGGAGCACATATGCAATACCACTCGTCTGTATGCATCCTCCCATGGCTTTCAGTTCCAGGCTATTTTGGGTCCGAGTAGGATGGGCTGACAATGGCTGGCACATGTGCACAGCCCTGTTTCAAGCTCTGCTGCTACCCTTGACCGGATACACAGGTTCTCGCGTCCCGGCGGCTCGAAAGAATTGGACCAACATACCGTGTTCGTCTCAATAGTGTTTTTGAGGCGATCATGGCCAGAAGCAAGCCCACAGGTGCTAGGCTGGAAGGTAACTAGTGGGAGCCGTCTTGCCTGTTTTGACAGCTAGCTAACAATAACAGCAATATATCCACTGCTCTATGCTATTTTCAGGGCTAGCCAGTTGAAAGGCCCAATTTCCCAGCATCCCGTCTCCTCCAGAGCGACGTGCGATTACTTTGTATGGGAGCGGCACTCGTAAGCTGACAAAGCCGTTTGCAGACAGCCTTAAGATCCACTAGGCCGACATCTCACCGAGGCGTGGGGATTTCCGAAGCCACGCCGTGCCAATATTGTGTTCGTAAGTACAATACAGCAGCCATCGTTCGGGCTCCTTTGTCTGTCTGTTGTCTCCGCATTCTTCTGCGGTGGACTCTGGACGTCCATCTAGCGTCATCCTATATCGGTGCTCTCTGCTGGACGGTTCGGCAGCTGGGCAGCTGCGTCTCCCGGCCATCAACGGTGGAGGATGACGGCCAGTGGCATGAAAGTACTGGATGCAGCCGTGATTCGTCTCATGCACCCGCTCATGCATCGTCTGCCCCCCCTCTCACCCTCATGACACAATACCACAGGCCCTTGTCGGTCCCGAGTCTAGCTCGTGACCACGGAAAGGCCGCTATGGCTTCAGCCCAGCCACAGGCCTCGTCGTGTGTGCTTGACCGCTGCTCCTTTGCTATCTGTGGCCTGCCCACCCCCTCTCGGCTTCCAGCTTGTTCTACAGGAACTGCCTGCCGCTCCACACGGTCGGCCTTGCTCTGCCACCCCACCGCTAACAGACACGAAGACGAATGAGAGACCGGGGAGAGATAGCCGGCACGGACTTCCATTGTTCCTTGGCTGGCAGAGGCGTGACTGCGTCCGCTTGGGCGATCTCACTGGCCGTCCGTCTTTCTGCCTCTGGTCTCACTGGTTTCTTCTTTTCGGAAAACCAGAGTGCGAAAGGGCCAGTAGCCGGTTGCGAGGATGCTCCCCTGATCCCGACGTCGTAAGATTCACACATGCGCGACAAGCACCGACAGACACGGACAGGACACTGGACACTGCATCTCCACCTCACCATCTTCACCACCACGATCTGGCTGACGCGGCTAGCTTGGCTGAGGGTGTGCGTGCATGGGCATGGAGCAGGACCAACAGCCAGCGAATGGCTGGTAGTAGGAGCTGAAGCCATGGCCGGGCGTAAAGGTGTAAAAGCAAAGCAGGCTGGGTTCACGAGAAGAGAAGCAGAGAAGCTGGCCGTCCACATTGCGTGTGTGTTTTCGGCTGAAGGCAGCGTAAAAGAGGAAGGACTGCGGTATGTCGTCGTATGCCGTCCGTTGGAAGATCCGGTTATGACTGGTATTATTTCACACTACCGGTTTGCATCCTTCCCAAGCTACTCTACGGCCTGCCCTGTTTCCCGGTCCCTCCATCTGACGAAGCCTGGCATCGACGGAAGGAGAACAGGAGACAGATACAGGTATATCTTTCAAACGTCTCTAGCACCATATCTTGTTAGCTCGAACAATGTCTCTGGTTCTTGCCAAGAAGTGAATGTGAGTCTCGTCGGAGAAATATGCAGACCAGGAGCTACTTCTCCGGCTCGCTGTGTGTCGCTTCCTACTCTTGAGCATGCTGTGCTGTGTCCCCCGAACAGGTTTGGCTCTGAATCAGTCCGTCTTGGCCCTCCTAGAGATACCCTCTTACCAGCTGCCGATGTGCAGAGTAGGACCAAGGGCATGAGCCATACGTGTGTATCTCGTCGGCAACGGAGGTGGTCTGCTGGGACACCACACCTTTGTGTTTGTGTTCTTGCCTCTGCCCGCCCTTGTTTTGGCTCTGCAGAATCCGTGCGAGCATCTCGCTGGAGAGGTCCTGCATACACCACCTCCTCCTTCCCTCTTGTCTTGTCCGGCATGTCCTACAATGTGCTCGTTCCATTCTTGCGCGTCGGCGGGTGTCTCGAAAGCCGTGAAGCCCCCATCCTGTAGTCCGTGTTCCTCGTCTCTCCCCCGTTGTCCTTGTCTTGCCACCGCATGCTCTGAGTGGTGGAACCGACAACTGGCAAATTCCCCGACGTGAGAGCAGGGCCAAGGCAGATACGAGTCTGGTCAGCCCAGCGGCCGTCTTGCCCGACGACAGCAGCCATCGTTTCCCCCGGCTTCTCATGTCTTACACGCCTGCCTCTCGTCTGCCTAGTCCTGCAGTACGCTGCCGCTCGGTCGTACCGTGGCAAAATCAAAGAGGCGAGGGGGGAAACGGGAAAAAGAAAAAGACAGGAACAGAGGGCGAGACAAATGGGAATCCTAGGGCCATTATCGTTCCCTGAGCTCGCCCCATCTTCCTTGCCCCCTCTTCTACCCTCCCCTCCTATCACAGAGGCTCTGGCCGTGTTGGTTTGCCGTGCACTGTCGAGCCATCCCTCCTTCTCGACGGAAGCCACGTCATCTGATGATGGGCCATGGCCGTAACAGCAAATAGCATCGGAAACGGAAGAGAAGGATGACAACGAGAAAACAAGAGCATGGCTACTGATGCTTGGCAGGAAATCGTTTGATTGCCGTCCTCCGCCTTACATTCCGGGCCCTGGGCCTCTGCCCTCCCCGAGTGGCCGCCTGCACAGAGACACCCGAAGCTGCCACACCGACTTGGTTCTGCCCCGAGAATGAGATCGGGCAGGTAAGCTCCTGTTAGAATCAGCTGGGTGGAAAGACGCCTAGCGTCATCACGACCCAGAGCGCTTGTTTGACACACTGAAGCCCTTTCCGTCGGCAGACTTGCAGTTAAGGGCGTCAAAATGGTGCGCATGTCCTGTGAGGCCCTCTCGGGATCGTGATTAACAATAATATAGAAATAAATACACTTGAGATTTCCTACAGTCGGCCAAGCAAGGCGTCTCGGCCTGTCCTCCGTTTGTTGTCGACAGCAACAACCCCCAAGCCTGTAAATCGAAAACTCCTCCGTTTCCTCGGGATTCCTCCTGGTCAGACTACACTGTCTGTTTCCCTAAATGGTCCAAAAGGGAGCAAGATTCGGTCAAAAGGGAAATAAAGCAAGCAAGTAAAACAAACAAACAAACAAACAAACGAACGAACAGACACGGCCTCTCTTTTACAGCACATTCAGACTGGTTCACGCCTCATCCGCAGTACGGGCCTTCTTAGACTCTTCCTCATCAGGAGAGGGTGCGTCGGCCTTGCGCTTGGTCCCGTTGCCGTTCGTTGCAGCTGCGGGAGCCGTGTCCTTGGCCTTTTTCCGCACAAGGCCTGTCAGGTCCTTTGCCCCCTTCTTGGCCTCTTCGACAGCGGCACCGCCGAGAGCACCCAGCAGACCGCCGACTGCGGCACCAGCCGCACCGTTGACGGCCTCGTTGATGTCGATAGGCGGCTTCCGCAGATCGACAAGCTGTGATGATGGTCAATAGGAGAAATACACAAGAGAGAGAGAGCCAGCATGTCTTTTAGCACACGTACCCGTTGCTCCATGTCGGCAATGATCTCCTTGACCTCGGTGATCTGTCGGCGGGTTGACTCGTTGTCTTCGGGCGAGTGCACGGTGGCCAGCTCGACCTCCTTGTTCTGTAGCTTGAGCTTGGTGCTGGCAATAGCCGCTTCCAGCTCCCGCGCGGCCTCGTCGCGCAGCTCCTGGTCGACCTGCTGTCCCTTCTTGTCGGCAGATCCAGCGGCCTCTTCGGCGCTATCTGCTTCCGTAGACGTGGTGACAGAGGCAAACTCCAGTGCGAGTGAAAGCTTGAAGTGTGCCTCGGCAATGATCTCAGACTCTTCCGGAAGCGTCTTCTGCTTGTAGGCCAGCGAGGCTCGGGAGTCCACGATAGCATTTGGGTATCTGTGACCGGTCAACCTCTCTTCTAGCCGGGCTGCTCTGGCCGCGAGGCAATCCTTCCGGCTCAGCTGAAGCGGGGGCAGGATCCCAAGGACAAAGAGGCATCTGGTGCAGAAGCTCTTCCACCTGGGCCTACCTTTCGTTCTCCAGAGAGATCTCGGCCAGAAGGTCGTGCGTGTCGGCCAGGCGCTCCATGATGTGGCGAGTGGACGGAGACAGCCTCTTGGTCTCTGCGCCCGCCTCCTTCTCTGCCTCCTGTTCTTCTGCACTGTCTTGTGCCACGGCCTTGCCCCGAGTAGTCTCCGTTGCCGTGGTATCGTCAGCGCCGGCAGCTTCGGTGGGGTCGCTCTCCTTCTGTGCGAGCTGCCTCTCGAAAAGCACGCGCGACAGATCGAGGATCTCGAATGCCACGGCGAGATCGTCGTCCTCTTCTTCGCCGTTCTCTCCGTCCTCTTCTTCGGCCGCGTCCTAGATGTAGATGAGACATTAGCCAAGCCGTGTGACCAAGAGCCGACACAAACTGCAAGTCAGGAGCGCACCTCTTCGTCCGAGACGTCCCATTCCTCGTCGCCCGCAAACTGGAACAGCGGCTTCTTCGCGTCGAGAGCGGCTGCCTCCTCCTTGGACGTGCTCGCGCTGGCGGCGGCCTGGCTGCTGCTGCCAGCTGCCATGGCAGAGGCGATCGGACCAGGCCCGGCTCCAGCTTTGCCGGCAGTCTTGTCGCCGCCGTCGGCCTTGGATGCGGCGTTGTTCTCGGGCGCCTTGCCGCCCAGCACGTCGCTCTTGCCCTGGCCGACCTTGAAGAGGGCGCGGCCGTAGAGAAAGAGGATCTCTGCGTTTTCCGGGTTCGTCTCGCCGTTCATCTCGGCCTGGATCTCGGCGGCGCGCGCGTAGACCTCGGCGGCCTCTTCGTAGTTCTTCTGCTGCGAGTACAGCACGGCCGCCTTGGCGCACAGATCGGCCAGCGACACTCGAAGGCTGTACTCGGCCTGGTCGGGGGGCAGCTCGGAGAGGGCAGGGGTCACGGTGCCCGTCGTCGGGCCACCAGGCGTGCTCATGCCGGAGAGAGTAACAATGTCGGCGGGAACGGCCGATGCGACAGCCGGGGCTGCATCCTGGGATTCTGTAGCGCTCTCTGCCATTGTGCGTGACGTGATGGTGAGGTCGGTGGTGCTGGATTGCGCATGCAGCTGCTTTGAGATAGCTGTGAATTGAAAGGTGTGAAAAAGGTGAGTGGAATTCCAATTGACAGAAACCGGCGAAGCGGAAAGAAGGAGACCAGCGTTGGATATAGGCGCGGGCAGGGAAACGGCAGGAGCGATGAAGAGAGCTCGTGCCTTGGTGTCAGCTCCCCAGGTCTAGACGTCACGCAAAGCTCGTGACGCGATCGGTATGGCCTGTTCAGCGAAGCTTGGAGAAGTTGGAGTCGAGCCCCACTGCACGTGCATGAGCGCGACTGATTGGTTGCAGCAAGCCGCTGTTGCATGCATTTAAGAGAACAATGAAATGATATTATTTGGCTCAGAATCTGATGACAGGGAAATGGACAAACTTTTCGTTCGTCGCGGTCTTGGACTACGTTTAGGCCCTTCCGTAACATTTAAAATCGCGTCCTTATCCTCGACCTCCGTCTCGTCCGTCTAGTGGAACTGGTCCTCGGTGACACCCTTGCCCATGGCCGACGTGCTGCTGATGCCGCCAGTGACCAGCTTCTGCAGGTCGTCGACGTAGTTGGCGCCGCTCCACTTCTGGTGCTTGACGACATCGACGCCCTGTTCCATCTCGGGCTCCTGCACGAGCTCGCCGTAGGCACGCATGCCGACCTGTGCAAACGAGCGCGAGAACTGGTTGCTGATGAGGGCTGTGGTGTGCAGGCCGGCCAATGTGATGAACTGCCAGCAGTAGCCGAGCTTGGCCAGGCGCTGGATGTACGTCTCCTGCTCGTGCCGCGGCATGGCCGTCTTCCAGTTGAACGACGGCGACAGGTTGTAGGCGAGTCTGTGTTGTTAGGGATGGAACAAGAGAAGGAAGTAATAACAAGAGAAACAAAGGAAAAAAAACAAAGAAAGAAAGAAAGAAAAAAAAAAGAAGAAAAAACTCACTTTTGCTCCGGCCAGACAGCGTGCACGCCGTTGGCAAACTCCTCGGCCTGCTTGTAGTCGGGCAGCTTGCTCTCCATCCAGATGGCGTCGCAGTACGGCGCATACGAGATGGCACGCGCCACGCCGCAGTCACAGCCGCCCTTGAGCCGGTAGAAGCCCTCGCGAGTCCGCGGTGCGTCCCAGTCGAAGTGGATCTTGTCGGCCGCCGCGCCGAGCACGGAGCGGGCGACAGCGCGGGCCTCGGCGTGGCTCTTGCCCTTGGCGGCGGTGCGGTACTTGGCCTCGAGGCCGGCCGGGGCGCCGCTGGTCTTGATGGCCGCAGCGACGGCATCGTCAAAGCGCACGAGCCCGGCCTCGCTCAGCCACTTGTCCTCGACGGCCTGCAGGGCAGCGCCGGTGTGGCCGGCCCTCTCGGCATCGGCCATGACCTGGCTCAGCGGCGGCAGGGCCGGGTTGGTGCTGCCGACGATGAAGGCGTGGTCGCGCGGGTCGATGGTGCTGGTGATCAGGGTCGCAGCCTCGGCGTCGGTGCGCGCAATGGCCACCAGGTCGACGCCCATAATGTCGGCCTGGGCGCGGATGGCCACCAGGCGGTTGATGTGCTCGCTCGTCGGCACCAGCACCTTGCCAGCCATGTGGCCGCACTTTTTCGTGCCCGGCGCCTGGTCCTCGATGTGGATGCCGGCCGCGCCCTTCTCGACAAAGAGCTTGGTCAGCTTCATGACTGCCGTCAGGCCGCCGTGGCCCGTGTCGGCGTCGGCCACGATCGGCCGCAGGTAGTCGACGTGGGCCGCGTTCTTGTCGCGCTGCTCGCGCGCGTGGCTCAGCCGCTCGTGGCGCTGCTTGCGGTCGTGGAACAGCTGCGCCGTGAACAGGTGGCCGACCTTGTTCGGCACCGTCGTGTAGGGGTAGTCGGCCAGATCCGGGCCCGGCTCATCGGTCGACGAGGCCGTTGAGGACGACTGCCAGCCCGACACGTACACCGTGTCGAGGTACTGTGCCATCTGCGTCACCATCGTCGGCTCCAGGCAGCCATACGTGTAGCTGGCGTCCTTGGTCTGGAACCGCTTCTCCAGGATGCCCCAGAGCTTCTTGGAGAGCGCGTTGCTGGGGTACTCAATCTTGAGCGTGCCGCGCTTCGACACGATCTGCTCGGCTGTGAACGGCCGCTTGGTCTGGCGCCACCGCGGTTCGCTCCACCACTTCTTGACCTGCTCGACCTCGGCTGCGAACACCTTGTCCTCGGCCAGCGCGTCGATGGACGGCGGCAGCATGTTGTTGAAAGCCATATTGAGAGTAGATGGGGGGGATAGAGAGAGAGGAAGAGAGGGGAAGAGAGAAGAGAGAGAGAAGAGGAGGTGGAAATTTGGTCAGAGGTAATGACGTGTAAAGACACAAGACAAGACAAGACAAGAAAGAGTCAAGACTCGAGGCTGGGGTCAATGGAAGACAAAGTCAGTATGGAAGGGAATTGGGATAATAAAAGTCAAGAGATCAGAGAATCAAGGGGGACACGAAGCTAATATGAAAGAAATTTGGATCCTGACAGACAGTTGGAATGCCATCTTCGTCACATGTTCGGCTACGCAGCTCCTTGGATGACTCTTAGTTTGGGCGAAACGGCCTATTACGCAGCCACATCGCTGCGGAAACAGGCCAGCACGCGACTCCATTGGAAAGAGCGACGGAGCCGCTTGCCCGACCGGTTACCTGGCCGGTTCTCGACGGAACGGCCTACACGTACCGGAAATGTACTTACTCGCCACCCACTGGCACAAGGAGACACCGCGGTTCTTCTCCCCTTGCCACTAGGGCCTTGTCTGCTGGTATACGGGGTACACTGGCCAGCAGCGCCCCCCCACACAGGCCAATCAACTTACACAGCCCTCGTTGGCCGTTCCGGCTCCGACAAGCGTGTCCACCCTGAGCCAAGACTCCCTTTCGGCTCAAAGGTAGTTGGCTATCGGCCAATCACGGCTTCGCCCAACCCGGTCCTAAACCTGCAATTGCGGGGGAACGGCAAAAAGGACCCAGAAGGGCCGCCTCCAGAACGTGACTCGACCCTGGTGCAGTCCATAGCCCAGGGGCCCCCGGAATCCAGCTCAATATTCCCGGCTTCTCCTTCTTTGGCGGACAACTGGATGTCTGGAGAATGGCCCGCTACGTAGTCCGCAGCCGTGTCGGTCATGTCTTTCCGCTATGCCGGAACACCGCTTTCCTGCAAACGCCTGCATGCACTTAACCGAACAGATCAATCTGGCCTCTAGCCTTTCCTTTGTCTCATGTCCTGTCCGTAAAAGCATGTGACACCTCTCGGCTGCCTGCGTCTGACCATCTCACACGCTTCCGACTCCTTCGGGCACGAGCTGCGCCCAACTTTGCATCTTCGGGACGCCGCTCTTCTCTCTGCTTCGGCCAGATCCACCTTGTCGTCTTCTGGCAACACACTTCTCCGTACTACACACTTTACCCGAACCTCGGTTGCCACTTAGCCTCGTTTTGGCCGCTGGGGCCAGCCTCTCCGCGATGATCCACACAAGCTGCTTCGTCTTAGCTCGGCATCCTTCACATGACAGCTCGATTCCTGCTCAACCCGCTGCCGTTTCCTGGCCCGTCTGCATGTCCCCTCATTCGGTTTTTTACGGCACCGGTCCGCAGATCCTGGCAAACACGGCCTTGATATTCGTTCTAGGTCCTCTAACCCGACAAGTCCCCGACATGCTGTAGTTTGCGATGCATTCCGTGGCCGATCTACAAGAAATCTAAAAACACGACTCGACCCGAGACAGTGACCGCTACTCCATCGTCGCCAGAGCCTTCTCCTTCTCGTGCTCGATCGCCGCCGTGAACGCCTCCCATGGCGTCATCGTGCCCAACGCGTTGCGTGCGTGTGCCTGGATCATCTGGAGCCCGTACACGTAGCTGGCATTGACCCAGCCGAATCTGCAACACTGTTAGAAACGCAGACGACACAAACCGACGAAAAAAAAAACACACTTACCCTTCCTTGGCAACGCCCTTAAAGTCCAGCCCTTGGTTGCCGTACTCGGCGTCCACCCGGTGAGGATCAACCGGCCGCGTCACGTCATACTTCTCGACCACCACCCCGTTGAAGTCGTAGTAGGCCTTGGTGATCATGAATAGCCACTTGTACGCCAGCCGTCCGGCCTCCTCCTCGTACCCGTAGCGCGAGAGGCCGGTCCACGCCAGCATCTGCTGCGGCGCCCAGCCGTAGGGGTAGTCCCATTGCCGGTTCGGCCGTGTCAGCGAGATCTCGCCCCGCGACTTCTTCGTACCCGACAGCAGGCCGCCCGTGGCCTCAAACCGGGGCAGCGCCTTGGACACCATGGCCGCCGCCTGCTTCGGGCTGGCCACGCCGGCCCACATGGCCCAGAACGTCGTGCAGCTCTCGTACGTGCAGCGCTCGCGCGTCTTGGTGTTGTAGTCAAAGTACATGCCCTCCTCCTCGTTCCACATGTACTTGTCAATGGCCAGCTTCCGCCGCTTGGACCGACGGTCCCAGATGGCCGACGTCTCCACCTGTCCCGGCTGCATGCTGCCCACGCAATACTCGGCCGGGATCTCCAGCTTGTCGTTGAAGACCGTGCGGATGGTCCGCGCAATGTCCAGCTCGTACTTGAACAGCAGCGAGTTGAGGTCGATCGTTGCAATGTCTGCACATATCCG
Source organism: Leptographium lundbergii (assembly GCA_001455505.1). NCBI lineage: Eukaryota > Fungi > Ascomycota > Sordariomycetes > Ophiostomatales > Ophiostomataceae > Leptographium > Leptographium lundbergii. Next base: position 230,335 of record LDEF01000018.1, read on the forward strand.
CTCTAGCCGGTACGACGTGTCGTGGCCCGACTCGCGCACCGCGCGGTCGTGCAAGAAGTACTCGTCTAGCTCCGGCTCCTTGACCTCGCCGTAGTTGTAGGCCCGCACGAACTCGGCAATCGTCATCTCGTACTTGGCCGCGTACGGCTCCAGCAGGTGCACAAAGTGCGTCGCCTCCGTCTCAGGCGGCACCCCCAGTCCTTCTGGCCGGTACCGCGACAGGCCCGTGACGGGATCCAGCCGCGGCTCCGACGTCCACACGCTAAAGTACTCCTTGATGGCCGCCAAGATGGCCGTGCGGAGGAACTCCTTGGCATCGGGCTCGTCCCGGATGCGGTCGAACACACGCAAGGCCATGTCCGTCAGGAACGGCGGCTGCGAGCGGCACAGGTAGTACGACCGCGTTGCGTTGAGGATCTTGCCGTAGTGGCGGATGCAGAAGCAAAAGTTCTGCACCATGCTCTTGGCCAGGTGCGTCTTATTGTTGATCAGCAGCCCCAGCGACTCCATGTAGCTGTCCCAGCCGTACAGCTCGTTGAAGCGGCCGCCCGGCACCACAAACGGCAGTCCACGCAGCGTCTTCTCGCCCGTGTCCGGGTCTTCGACCTCCTCCATGGCCACGGCCAGCAGGCCGGGCTTCGCGTTCATGTCGCGCACCAGCTCCGGCGTGATGGTCTCGGGCAGCAGCTGCACGTCCAGCCGGATCTCGGGCTTCTCCTCGGCCAGCTTGGTGTAGTAGGCGTACTGCTCCGGCGCTCCGGGCGGCACGTAGATGCGTGGACGCGGGTCGTCGGTCCAGTCCTTGGGATCGCGGGCAGCCACCTCGATGCTGGAGGCGTCGACCCGACGCGTCAGGCTGTCCCAGAAATGGTCCCGGATCATGCGGGAGAGCCGGTTGACCGGGTTCTCGTTGAGACGGGCTTCGTCCAGGATGATCTGGCGGCGGCCGTACTCCTTGGCCAGAGTCAGCTCCTGCATCAGGTTGGACAGCATGTAGGTGCCGCGGATGTCGAAGCGGTTGTGTCCGTTGGACCCAGCCGTGCGAAGCGTGAACACCTTGGGGCCGCTGTCCTCAATGGTGATCTGCATGTTGCCGTCCGTGTCCTCCTGCGACTGCAGGTTCTCCAGCGTGGTGTCGACATCGATGAGGAAGCGCCGGCCCTGCTTGGGCGTGGCCTCGTCGTGGCTGCCTCGCCGGAACGGCTCCTTGAGGCCGAGACGGGCAAACTGCTTCTGCAGGCTGTTTTGGGAATATGTGCGGGTGCGCGCTCCAGCCCGCGTGTTCATGTGGCGCTCGTCAGAGGTATAGTACGTTTTGGCGTCGTCGTACGCGCTGACAGTGGGCGAGGCCATGTTGTCGGACATGGTGAGAAGTGGCGGTGGACTGGTGAAGCAGGTTAGCTCTGGCCAGACGAGGAATTGCGTCTCGGGAACAAGGGCAAAGCTGCCTTTTGCAATGCGAGAGAGCCAAAAAGGGATGGAACGACCCCAGTGACTCACTCACGCCTTACAAGGGCACTCTGTTCCGTGGTCCTTGACGTCAAACTGAGGGTGGATATGCGTCGAGGCAAATGAACACAGATCCGCTCAGCTCGATCGATACGCGAAACGCGATGACTGATGCAAAGAGGAGAGAGAATGGGGACACCCAGACAAAATAAGTAGGGAGTAGAGCGGTCTGGTGGCAGTCTGACTGCGGCGATCGGAGCTGAAAGACAGGTGATATCTTATCCAGCCGGAGCAGTCGTATCAAAGGCCGAGCAAGAATTAAGCCAATGGAGGTCCGCTGTTTTGCAAATCGATTGGGAAGATGGAGAGGGAGTCCGGCGAAGCCCACGAGGCTTTTAAACTCTGGGAGGACAAACTGCCGATAATATGGGGTTGTTTGTCAACGCAGAACAGCTTTACGCTCATTGGCGCCACATTTTATTTAATGTCAGGTTGTTATTAAATGCGCATTTGTGAGGGAGGGCACACAGGGCGATAACAGCGGCTTCGGAGAACGTGAATAGTCCTGGATGTAATCTGTACTCCGTATGACTCCAAATGCTGTAGGTGCACTGGCATGCCAGGGGAGCTTATTCCTGTTAGGGACGTGCCCTGGATTAGTGCGTGTTGTGCGCTGGGGCCCAGCCTTCAGCTAACTGAAACGCTGTTTTGTCTCGGCAGCTGCGCTGGAAGTGACCATGTCGACCCCCACGACCTGAACGAGATGCGCTAGGCCAAAGCGGATAGGCTACTCGCAGTGTGGATCACGGGGCAGTAAAAATCTACAATTGTCGCCCAAGAGAACAACCCCCAGGGCAGAGATGGGCAAATGAGGAAGGGAGGAGAGGGCCAATGCTCCCACGAGCACGTAAAAGGACAGATTCTTCACACTGCGGGGTTGGTGAAAATTTCAGATCAGCCAGAAATCAGACATTGCATGTCATGAGACAAACGGCATTTCCCAGATCTAATGCGACATTTTTTTCCATGTTCCTGTTTCCGTCGTAACAGACTGACCGGCTTTTCTGATCCGGCTGGTCTCGATACTCCGCTCCGAGAAAATGCAAGCTGTCTTGCTAAGCGGTCGGCCAGGAACATGTCCACATTGGCGACAGGGGCATCTACTGGAGCAGTCACCGTACAGTCATACTATACGAAGTACGGAGTACTCGTACATACGACGTACATGCTCCGTAGTGCTCCGTCCTCCGTCCTCCGTAGTCGTAGAGCTCTGGGATAACCTTGCTCCAGCCGCCTTGCCCAAGGCTCAGGCGCCGGCTCAAGCTAATGTAAGAAGATAATCTACCCGTACGTAACGGCTTGTGCTTTGGGAAGCAGTGGAGACGGCAAGCAGAGGTGACGACAATTAAAGCTAGAGCTCGCCGAGGCCGGAACGCCCCAGGGACGTCCGGCATCACGAAACAGCGTCTGCATGGAGGTTAAGCTCTGTCTGGAAGCTCTCGGGACCACAGTGTCCTAAACGGGGAGCAGGGCTGTTTTGGGAGCTGTTTGTGAGCTGCACCGACTTGACGGGAGCTGAGCTGGAGCTCCAGCTGGCAGACGTCTAAATTCGGGTTCTGGGAAATGTGTCTATACTTGCAAAGCTGCCCATTCTGCGTGCTAGGAAACGTCGATTCTTCCCTGTCTCAGCTCCGATGCGGAGAGACGGTTGAGTCCTTGACAGACTGAATCACTCACAGTGCCTTGGTATGTTGAGGAAACTCTACCCACAATTTGCATTCCTTTTTTCCTCCATCCTTGCTAGCCCGGGGTTCCTCGTTCGGGCCAGCTGCGGAACACAGCTGCCTGAGAGAGCCGGTGTCCTCTCGACACGCAGACCAGACAAGAAGAACATCAGAAGTTCATCAGGGCATCAGTCCACGCTTTACGGATACGTTGCAGGCATCTACAAGAGTACGGTGGGGACGGTGCTCGACGAGAAAGACGACAAACATACTCGGTAAAACGAGTAATATTAATAGATTATGGTGGAAAACTATGTATTAATGGAAGCTCTGGAACATCAGACTGGGACCCATTGCGCTAGCAAATACGTGGGCTCACAGTGACCCTGCAGCAGGACATGCCCGACCGCGGCCCATGTTAAGGCTCAGGGCCGGCTGGCTGCAAATTCAGCGTCGGAGAAGAGCGCTGTTATCGCTGTGGTGCTGCTGCTAGGTCACCGCCTGAGGAGCGCAGTCATCTGGTGGGGTTCCAGGCAAAAGCCCATCTGACCTGGTCTGACCCCACCTGCCCCAAAGGAGTACTCCTAGACGCGACGGTTGTACGTGCGAGTGCGCCCAAAAGCGTGGAAGGAGCAACCGCCTCACCGATCCAGGTGCACGAACAAAAGGAAGGCCCTATTCGCCTCCCGCTCTCCTCTTCTTCTCCTCTTTATCCAATCCGCGTGCTTCAATGACCCTCTACTTGTGCTCGGCCGTCTCCTTTTCATCTCTCTTCCTGCCTCCCGATTTTTCCGATTTCTCTTGTTAGTTCTGGCTTATCTCGTGCGCATCCTGGCATAGCAGGCATCGCCGGCAATATACGCATTGCTCGTATAGCCATTGCAGCTCAGCTTTCGTTTTTCCCCTTTCTGTCTCACCTTCTTTTTGGACACACGACGACGCAGACGCATGCCCACGGCATCCCGACCGATCACACAGGACGCCCGCCATGGCTCTGTTTGTCGACCTGGACGACGATGACGTAGACCCGTCACAGCATCTCGCCGGCGGCAAGGTGCTCTGGAGCACAAACAGCCAGCCATTGGAGACTGGCGGGACGGCGGCAACGACGGCCAATGTCGAGGAGGCTCGCGAGCCTGTTGCCACGGAGGCTCCGAACTGGAACTCCATGACGGAGGCTTTGGGATGCTATCCGTAGGCAGCTGCACCTCTCCCCCTTTCCCACTGGTCTTGCATTTGACATGACCTTTGGTTTTGGTTACGCCTTTGAGGGGAATAACTAACGAAGCGGTCGGACGGCCATCAGCATTGCTGCCACCATCGCGTCCTTCATGGACCAGAACACGCTCGACAGCCTGGCACGTTCCTGCCGTCAGGTCCGTGCTGCCCTGCTCCAGTTCCGGCGGCCGCTGCTCGCATCGACACTCCGATGCACCAACGACGGCATGGCTGTCGACGGCGAAGAGACGATGCGTTATCGAGCCCGCGCCGGGAACTGGTACTACATGGAGGATACGAGCCGAACGTCTCACGGCAAGGTTGGCCAGTGTGCGCGCGACATGGTCTCGGAGTGCCGCCGCTGTGGTACTGTCGTCTGCAGGGTAAACCTTTGTTCTGCTACGATCGATCCATGTTGAGGCGTACAGTGGCTGACAAGCGGGTTTCCGTCCTCCCCAATCAGAACTGTGCCATCAAGCCGCCGGCTGCTCCTGTTCTGCGTGAACGGCACCGACGTCTGTGCACGGGCTGTTCCAAGGCGCCACTCGTGTCGCTCGCGAAGCCACGGGTTGCGGCTGGCACGCCGCTGCATTCCGACCTCATGCAGCGGGCCATCTGCAGCTGCGCAACCGAAGGGGTATGGCTGTGCCAGCCCTGCGGACGTGGCATTCGCAGCGATGACAGCGAGTATATGGCGTACGTTTTCCCGATTTCCATCCAAAATTGTATCGATGGTCGACAGCAGAGCAGCTCACACGTGTCACAGCATCTGGAAATGGCGGGCACAATACGGCGATGTGATTGGAGGGCTCGGCACTGGAGTTGGCGACGGCGACCGAGGAGTAATCTGCGGAAGGAACTCGGAATGCTGCCGTGCAAAGGAGCGAGCACAAGAGATGGACTGTGACGCGGAAGACGCACGCGATGCGGAGTACTTGGGCCTTGCGTCCTCGTTTGGATCGACGGCAGGTTCGTCGACCGGTTCTCTGAGCTCGCTGGCATCGGCTGCGTCGGTAATTCCAGCATTGCCTTGGACGGTGCCTGTAGCACCGGCAACACAGGCAGCAGCCACGGTGGGCTCGCCTCTGTACTCTCCCGAGGTGGCGGCAGCGCTGGAGAGCCGACGGACACCGTCGCCTGCCCACGGACCCGGATATGCAAGGCACGAGATCGAGGGCATCGGCGGGGTGGTCAAGAGGACGCGGGTCAAGATGGTGCGTGTGGGGGCCTGCGTGCACGACTGGGAGGACGAGCTCACCAGGGGGGTCATCCTGGAGAGAGAGATCACCGGCAAGGCAAGGAGCTGGTGCGGCTGGTGCTGGCGGCCTATTCCCAGCAACAAGGACGTGCAGACGGAAGGACAGGGATCACCGTCGAGGTAAGAACGGGACGACGATTTCATTTGCACTGGTATACATGTTCCCCGAGGTTTTAAGGCCTTATATTGGAAATATAGAGACGTGGCGAGGGCCATGGCCGGCCGTCAAGGGCGGATATGCATGGTATTCTTTCTTTCTTGCGTGATATGTATGTGCTATAGAAGCTATATGTATCTTACATGAATGGAGAGGCCAAAGGCCAGGCCACTCTGAGGGAGACGGCTAGCAGCCGCTCACAGCTCGCCATTGTACAGCAGCTCGCGGCGCTTCAGGCGCTCAGCGCGAGCTTTTGTGCGGATGGGACCCCAGCGATCGCGGGCAGCATCGACGCGCTCCTTGATCTGGGCGCGGTGGTCGGCGCTGGAGCGGACGACTAGCATGACGAAGATGGGGGAGCAGTTAAAGTGGCGGGCGAGACGGACGACGCTCCACTCGAGGGGGTCGGTGGTGCGTAGACGACGCATCTCGGCGACATCAGCCTCGGTGAGGTGGTATTTCTGCTGCTCTTCCGACAGCTGACGGGGCTTGACGACGGGAGCTGTGGGCGAGGAGGAGGAAGAGGAGGCGGGAGAGGAGGAAAAGAGCGACATCAGGTTGGCGCGACGTCGTGGGTCCGACTTTGGCAGAAACTTGAAGGGCGTCTGGTAGACAGAAGGGGCGCTGGCGGGAGGGTTGTAGAGGAGGGTGGCCGAGGAGCTGCCGAGCGTGCCGACGATCGAAGCCGACGACGCGTCCGAGGTCTTTCCGAGAAAGGAGGCATGCGGGGCGATGTTGAGTGCTCGCTTTGTCCGGTTGGCCGTGGATTTGTGTCGGCGAGCAGCCGGTGTTGTGGAGGAGAGGAAGAAGGAGGAGGAGATGGAGGGAGGGAGAGAAGACAGGAGCAAGCTGCAGGTCCGTGATCTTGAGGCCGAGGTCGCTGCTGCAGCTGCTGCCATGGTATTGGAGGTCGTCGTCAGGGCTGCTGCAGCTGCCGATGCCATTGTGCGAGTCTGTCTGGAGGGCAGGCGAGCAACTCGCCAGAGGAGCCGTTGAGCCTCCATTGGTGGGGTCGGCCTCTGTCTTTTTCCGTGTGGTCTGGGGGGAGAGAGCGCGGAGCGGGCAGCCGTGTCGACGGGCTGGCGGGTAGCAGACAGGAACGGGCAGGGTCCGGTTCCGCACGTGGAAGGGAGAGAGCGCAAGAGACGAGCACGACGGTCTCGCCGTGAGAGGAAAAAACTGGTGCAAAACTGGTGGAAAAAAAAAAGGCCAATGGCTCGGGTCACGTGCCCAAAACTAGGCGGAGATCACCTGATGGCCTCTCCGGCGCTACGTAGTAGGGCGCACGGGGCGGCTGGGTGGGGCGCAGAGCAACGTCGAATTCGCATCGCCACCAGCCAGACGGCCCAAAGCTGCGGGGGGAAGCAGAGAGGCAGCAGGACCAACGACGGCCGGCAGCAAGCACAAGCAATGGGACTGCGACAGGCCCGTACGATCTGATCAACAACCGCGCAGCGAGCCGCCTTTGGTATTTTGCGTCGCGAACCAAGCCGTTCTTTTCTCGCCCTTTTCATTCCCGTTTCCCATTTCCGCTTCCGATTTCCTTTTCCCTTTTCCGCCTCGTTCATTCGTTCCTTTGTTTGCGCACCGGCTCCGCTCGTCCTCTCGCAATGAACACGCTGCACCCGACAGACACCGTATTCGCCGCCTGAGATGTTTTCCTCGTCGGGCCACGGCAAGAAGCCACCGTCCCAGGTATGTGTCGGCCGTCTGGGGAGGAGACCCCCCGCGAAGTCCGTCTGTTTCTGACCCGTCGGCGACAGCAGCAGGAGATGGTGCAGGTCGGTACGTTGCAGAGGAGGCGCCCGTCTCGGCAGATTGGCCCGTGTTGCTGACCATGGCGGCCCTTTTCTAGACCGAGCAGAGTATGTCCCGCCGTCTGTCGACCGTCGTTTTGGCTGTTGTCTGCGTCGTTTGTGGCTAACAGGGGCAGTTCCGCATCCCCATTCTGGAGAGCACCTCCTCGCGAGCCGGCAGGAAAGAAAGGCGGGGGGAAGGGCAGCAGCAGCAGTGGTGGTGTTGGCAGCAGCAGCAGCAGCAATGTGCGCGACCCAACCAAAGTCGTCGGCGCGGCCTATTCGCACGCGGACCTGCTCAAGTTCGACTCTCTGTGCGCATGGACCCGTCCCCGCTCTTTTTTGCCTCGTGTGTTTCGTGTTTGCTGACTGGCGGCCCAGGACTCTCGCTGGCAGTCCGTCCCGACCTCGATCGCCTCCGCCGGCGCCATCGCACAAGACCAAGACGCACGGCAGCAGCGGTGGCAGCAGCTCGGGGTCCAAGGCGCCTCCGTTCCGCAACTACAAGAGCTTCCTGTCCAACACGGACGAGGACTGGAACGCGGACGAGGAGGAGGACGTGTACGGCTACGACGAGGATGACGGCGACGACTTTGGGCTGCCCAGCCTGTCCAACATGAAGCGGCGGACACGGCGGATGGCGGCGGCGGCCGCAGCAGCGCAGAGTGGCAGTGGCAGTGGCAGTGGAAGCGGACGGCTACGAAGCAGCGGAGACGGCGACGTGGGCTGGGCGGCCGTGGAGGAGACGGACGACGGGCTCGGCTCCTCGCAGCCGAGCAGCGCGGCACAGCAGCAGCAGCAGCAGCGGCCAAGACGCTACTCCAACAGCGCGGACATTGCGGTGGAGCGGCCGGCGCCGTCGTATCCGGTGCCCAAGAAGAGCGAGGGCAAGATTCTGCGGCCGCAGTACAAGGACATCTTGCGGGACCCGGCCAACGCGCTGCACCTGATCAGCCACGCGGCGGTGCCGGCCGGGGCCAGCGCCAAGGAGGCCGAGGCGGTCAGCGCGCGCATCTCGCGCATCAACAAGTTCAAGAAGCTGCTGCAGGCGTCGACGATCCCGCTGCCGGAGCTGCGGGCGCTGGCGTGGTCGGGCATCCCGCACGAGGTGCGGGCCATGACGTGGCAGCTGCTGCTGAGCTACCTGCCGACGAGCAGCGAGCGGCGCGTGGCCACGCTGGAGCGGAAGCGCCGCGAGTACCTGGACGGCGTGCGCCAGGCGTTTGACGGCGTGGCCGGCGGCAGCGACGCGAACGAGAGCGGCGAGCTGGGAGACCGAGCCGGCGCCAGCCGAGACCGAGCCGGCGCTAACCGAGCCGGTGCCAACCGAGCCGGCGCCAAGGGCCGCGGGCTCGACGAGGCCGTCTGGCACCAGATCAGCATCGACGTGCCGCGGACGAATCCGCACATGGAGCTGTACGGCTTCGAGGCCACGCAGCGGTCGCTGGAGCGGATCCTGTACGTCTGGGCGGTGCGCCACCCGGCCAGCGGCTACGTCCAGGGCATCAACGACCTCGTCACGCCCTTCTGGCAGGTCTTTCTGGGCGTCTACATCTCGGACCCCGACATTGAGAGCGGCATGGACCCCGGCCAGCTGCCGCGCGCCGTGCTGGACGCCGTCGAGGCCGACTCGTTCTGGTGCCTCACCAAGCTGCTCGACGGCATCCAGGACCACTACATTGTGGCCCAGCCGGGCATCCAGCGCCAGGTGGCCGCCCTGCGCGACCTGACCGCCCGCATCGACTCGCCGCTGGCCCGCCACCTGGAGGACGAGCACGTCGAGTTTATCCAGTTCAGCTTCCGCTGGATGAACTGCCTGCTGATGCGCGAGATCAGCGTCAAGAACACCATCCGCATGTGGGACACGTACATGGTGAGTTTTTTGTGGGGATCTTCCTTTTTTCTTCTCTTTCTTTTCCTCTTTCTTCTTTTTCTTTTTCTTTTCCTCTTTCTTCTCTTTCTTTTCCTCTCTTTCCTTTCTTTCTTTTCTTTTCCCCCTCTCACACATCTAGGCCGAGGAAAACGGCTTCTCCGAGTTCCACCTCTACGTCTGCGCCGCCTTCCTCGTCAAGTGGTCCGCCAAGCTCTGCGGCATGGACTTCCAGGAGATCATGATGTTCTTGCAGTCGCTGCCGACTCGCGAGTGGACCGAGAAGGACATTGAGCTGCTCCTCAGCGAGGCCTACATCTGGCAGAGCCTGTTCAAGGGCTCGTCTGCACATCTGCGCGGGCCCGCCAGCCGCACCCCGTCTACCAGCCTGCAGCTCTGAGAGGCCTGCCTTTGCCGCCGTCCTTTTCCGTTCCGTCCGTTCCGTCCGTTCTTGTCTGTTTATAATACCCAGCAAGCAGCAAGCACCGCCGGGCCCGAAAGCATCCTCTTCTCGTCTTGCGCATTTCTTCTTGGTTATATTCATCTGTATCGAACCGGATGGCGGCTGCTCCTTAGTTTGCGGGTATCTCGGTGTTGGCGAAACGAAAACAAAACAAAAACAGAAAGCCTCGCTCGGTTAGAGGCACAACACGTGAGAAGAAAGAGAAACAACGTCAAACAATCAAGTAGATAAACTGTCGGCTCTGTGCCATCTGTCTGGACGGCACAAAAAATGACAAGAAATCATAAACAGCTGCCGACATATGCATACAAAAAGGGTATCACAGCAACGCAGATCGATACGGTTCCTCAGAGCTCGTCTGTCTCGTCGTCGTCGTCGTCAGGGGCTGCTGGCGGACTGCTCGACACAAGGTTGATGATGTTGTAGAGGTTGTCCGTAGTGGTGCCGTCGTCTTCTGTCTTGATCTTGGGCAAGAGCGCCCCTGGATCTGGCTTGATGACTAAGCACGGACTAGCATATTTGGAGGCCCAACCTAGTTGCTCGCCCTCTTCCTCTTCTAGGATGGCTCTCTTGACATCCTCTCTGTTTTCTGTTGGGAATGGATCCTGGATATCTTCTTTCTTGATCCTCTTGACGTCCTCTCTGTCTTCTGTTGAGAATGTCTCCTGGACGTCTTCCACCTGGAGGATGGCCCTCTTGACATCCTCTTGGTTGTCTGTTTGGAATGGTTCCTCGACATCTTCTGCTTTGATCCACCTGACGTCCCCTCTCTCTTCTTTGACGGCCGTCCCTCTCTCCTCGGCCGTCGTCCAGTCCTCTCCCCCTTCCAACATCTGCTCTCGTCGCCGGTAGAAGCCCTCGAGCCACTGCCGCCGCTGCTCGGGCGTCCAGCTCTCGACGACGAGCGCAAACTCGGTCGCCGTGGCGAAGCCGGCCTCGCGCGCCATGCTGCCAAACTGCCGCCGCATCACGTCGGCCGGCGGATTGTAGGACAGGCGGGGAGGCTGTTCTTGTCTAGCTAAGCCCAAGCCGTCGTCGCCGGCGCTGACAAATGCCGCGCTCGTGTCGGCCAGCCGATCGTCATGTCGCCGCGCATGAGCACGTGACCCGTCCTCGTTTCTCTCTTTTTGTTTTTGCTCTTCATCTTCCTCCTCGTCGCCCAGCACCAGCTCCGCCCGCCGCGACAGCTGTGCCTCCACCCGGCTGCTGCCCACCACCTCCGCGTTGTCGTGCGTGTACTCGACGCCGGCGCTGGCCAGGATCGCCTGGACGGCATCGCTCTTGGGCTGTCGGCTTGGCGACGGGCTGTCGTTTTCACCACCACCACCCTCCAGCTTCACCAGCACCTGGACGTCCTCGTCCGCCACGGCCTGCTCCATGTCAATCGTGGTCAGCTGCACGCCCGCCTTGGCCTCGGCAATGTTGGTCTTGTTGACAATGTCGCGCAGCACCACCTGGTCGCCGTGAAAGGCCAGCAGGTTGTCGAGCCCAAAGATCTCGCCCTTGCGCGCGCTGTCCTGCTGGACGCCGCGGAAGTAGCGCCGCTCGGTCGAGGCGCTGTAGCCAATGTTGGCCTGCTGCTGCTTGTAGATCTGGCGCGCGTACACAATCTCCTCGATGGTGCCGGCCGACACCAGCCGGAACACGTCGACGTCGCGCACCTGGCCGATGCGGTACGCCCGGTCCTGCGCCTGCAGGTCGTAGGCCGGGTTCCAGTGCGGGTCGACAATGACGACCTTGTTGGCCGACGTGATGTTGAGCCCGACGCCGCCGGCCCGCGTCGAGATCAGAAAGACAAACTGGGCCGGGTCGGTGTTGAAGTCGTCCACGACCCGCTGGCGGTCCTCGTAGCTGAGCTGGCCGTCCAGGTAGCTGACGTTGTAGCTGGTGCCGTGGAAGAGGTGCTGCAGGATCTGCAGCAGCCGCACCGTGTGCGAGAACACCAGCACCTTGTCGCCGCTCTCGTGCCAGAACCGCAGCAGCTTGCGCAGCACCTTCCACTTGCCGCACAGCTCCGGGTTGGCCAGGTGCACCATCGAGTCACGGTGGCGGTACAGCGATGCCCAGTCGTCCGGCTCGCACGTCTGCAACAGCCGCATCGCCCGCTCGTGTCGCTCGGCCGCGAGGTCGACTGGCGTCTCGTCCGCGTGGGCGCCCCCTCCAACCCCCACCGGCACCATCAGCATCAGGTGGTTTGCCAGCTTCTGCAGGCTCTGGATCGCCGGGAAGACCAGGCTGGCCCAGCCGATCATCCGCCCGTGTGGTCCCGGCAGTGTGCGGTAGCAGCACCAGCCACGCTTGCCGCCAGAACCGCAGTCACACGGGTCCGAGACTGCCCGCAAAAAAGTCACGTCCGGGCTGTGGACAAAGCGCTCGTATGCCACCGCCTGGCGCTCCGTCAGCGGACAGAACACGACCCGGTCCGTCTTGTGCGGCAGCTGGCCCGCGATCAGCGACTTCATCCGCCGCAGAAACACGTCTGGCAGCAGGTTCTGCACCAGCTTCTTGGCCGTGCGCCGTGCCAGGCTGAGCTGGTAGAGCGTGGCGTCGTGAGACTGACCGATCGTCAGCGGCCGGCTGATCGTCTGGTTCCACTCGCGCAGGCTCCCGAATCGCCCGGGGTTCGTCCAGTTCAGCAACGTCCACAGCTCCGCGTATCGGTTCTGGATCGCCGTGCCCGTCAGCCCGATCCGACACAGCGCGTTAACCTCGTTCATCGCCCGCGTCGTGCCTGATTTCCGCTCCTTCAGCACGTGGCACTCGTCCGCCACCACCACATCCCAGGCCACCGTGTTGATGCGCTCCCGCTGGTTCTTGTACGTTGCGTATGTCGTAATCATCATCTCTAGCCGTCCTGCCCGCGCCGCCTGCAGCACGTCTTCCTTGCCTGCCCCGTGGTACACGTCCACGTGCCACCAGCCCCAGCGCTGCAGCTCGTTGCGCCAGTTCAGGATCAGAGACCCCGGACACACCACCAGAACGACCGGGTACCATCGCTCATTATCATCCCCGGCTGCTCGCCGCATCTTGCGCATCCGCTTGTCGTCCCGCTCGTCGCCCGTCTTCCCAAACGCTGCCGTCAAAAATGCCGCCACCTGCACCGTCTTGCCCAGCCCCATGTCGTCGCCCAGGATTCCGCCGCGCTGGTAAACAAACTGCCGGTGCAGGAACTGCACGCCCTCGATCTGGTAGTCCCGCAGGTATTGTGCTATGCATCCCGGGATCACCCCGCCTGAATACCGCAGCGGTACATCCTTGCACTCGCGTGACGGCCGCACCGAGCTGTCGAACTGCGGTCGCTTCTGCAGAGGACCCCGAGCCCGGCCCGTCACCCGTCGTATCGACCGGTCGTCGTCCGAAAAGTACACGTCTGTGTAGTCGGGTGGAAGCCGCAGTCCTGCCTCTTTCAGCGCCGCCTGCCGCTCCTCAAACTCGCGTCGTCGTTGCACGATGTAGTCCGGGATGTCCACGTTGTCCTCGTCTTCGTTGTCATCCTCGGTCGCAGCTCCGGCACCAGAACTGTCGCTGTCGTCGTTAGCATTCGACAGGTACCGTCCCGTTCGGCCACCTCGACCAGAGCTCCGTCGGCCTCCTCCAACAGCCGCCCGTCTGCTGCTGTCTGCTGCCGTCTTCTTGCCTCTGCCTCCTCCTCGTCCTCTGCAACTACCGCGTCTTGTCACGTCCCGTTTGCGCTTCGTCAGACGCTCGTATTCTCCATCAGACGAGTCTGTCCACTCCACCTTCACCTCCACCTCCTCGACCTTCTCGGCCTTCTCCGCCCTGGCATCCTCTCCAATCGAAATCGACTCTCTGTCCGCGTGTCTCCGTTTAATGCCATGTCTCTCCGTCTCGTCACAGCCTTTCTTTGAAGCGTCAGTGACCTTCACTTCATCGTCTTCCGGCTGGATGGCATCTGTCACAGAGGCCCCGCGCGCAGCCATTGTGCTGCCTTACATAGAGCATTCGCAAAGAGTGTGGGGGAAGCAGCGCGACGCGACCGATAGTTAGATGCACTTTGCGTGTGCACGTGACCTTGACTAATAAGGCTGCCAGCTATTATTGGCAACAACTGTCTTTGTTTCGTATAAGCCCTATGGCTGCTGCCTATAACTGTTTTGTAGCTTCCCCGCATCATATTCTCTCCGCAGCCAATGCACGGCAAGCAGTGAATGGCTATGCAGCCTCGGCATAGAACTAGCGATGCAACCCGTCAGATGCGGAGTGGTCAGCAGAGCCATGCGTATAATATCCTCTCTGGGACCAGAACCCAAATCTGTCTCGTAGACAGGACTGATCAGACACCATGGAGCCTTCAAGCTCTGACACGGGCTTCTTCCAGGAGCTGCCAGAGCTGCGAAATCAGTTCTTTGATGACGTCAGCTTCCAGAGGGTTCTGAAATGTGAGAAGACATGTTTCGTCTTACTTCTCCTCCACACATCTCCTAACCCAGTCAGTGCTTGTGCCGGCAGAACTGCGACGGCAGGTAGAACCAGAGCTGGCCCAACTCGGTGCCGACGTTCTTGAGCCATGCATCTTTGACTACATCACCGATGCCGAACGAAACCTGCCATATCTGCGTGGCGGAGGCCGCAATGCGCTTGGCCGACCGACGAGCGAGCTGGTCACTGGTGAGGGCTGGCGCAGCCTGCAGGCCTTTGGCATAGAAAAGGGGTGAGCTAGTTTGTGCTGTCAGTTCTAATACTCTTCCTCTAACAGCTCGCACAAACAGGATCGTTGCATACAACTACATCACCGACTATGGAGCCCACTCCCGGCTGCTGCAGATGATGCGGTAAATGCAGAGAACTCTGTGACATTTGACAGCTCTTCCTGTTTGCGCTGACAGCATAAATCATGCAGCTTTCACCTCTGGGAAGCATCGGCTGCCAACACCACGTGTCCCGGGGCCATGACCGACGGTGCTACCCGCCTTCTCCAGCGCCACCTGACCGTCGTTCCAGACCGGCTGAAGCCTGTCGAAAGGCGTGTCTTCCAGGCCGCCTTCGGTCGCCTCACCTCGCGCAGCCCGGCTCGCGCCTGGACCAGCGGCCAGTGGATGACGGAGCGGCCTGGTGGCTCCGACGTGTCGCAGACCGAAACGGTGGCAACGTATGTGGGCGCAACAGCCGGCGGTGACGACGATGTGGATGCAGACGGGGACCCGCTGGGGCCTTGGGCCATTGACGGCTTCAAGTGGTTCTCGTCTGCGACCGACGCCGGCATGTCCATCCTGCTGGCACGCACACACTCGTCCAAGGGCTTGTCGGCCTTCTTCGCGCCCATGCGGCGCCGACGGAGAGCCTCGTTGCCAGCCACGGCCATGGCCAGCCCCAACACCACCGAACTCAACGGTGTGCGCATCCAGAGGCTCAAGGACAAGTTTGGCACTCGGCCAGTACCGACAGCCGAGTTGGAGCTGCACGGCATGCGCGCCTGGTTGATCGGCCGCGAGGGTGACGGCATCCGCGAGATCGCAACTGTGCTGACCATCACACGCGTCCACTGCTCGGTTGCGTGTCTGGGCCTGGCTGGCCGCGCCCTGGGTGTCGCCAAGGCCTATGCCCTGGTGCGTCATGTCAGCGGTGGTCCTGGTGGCCGCTCGCGCATGCCGCTGAATAAGAGTCCGCTGCACATGCGCACGCTGGCCGATCTCACGGGCGAGTATCACGGCATGATGCTGCTGACAATGTACACAGCGTACATTATGGGGCTGGAAGAGAGGCTCGGACGCACTGGGAAATCGGATCAACTGCCCGTTTCCTCTCTCCAACCCCCTCCTCATCTCATTGCCCCCCTGTTGCGTGTCCTTAGCTCCCTGCACAAGGCATACTGCTGCAAGCAAGCCGTTCCGCTGCTGCACGGCGCCTGCATGGAGGCTTTGGGTGGTGTCGGCTACCTGCTCAACCACGAGACCGAACCGCTCAACCTTGCCCGCCTCTTCCGCGATGGCTGCGTCAACGCCATCTGGGAGGGCACCACTGACGTTCTCAGCACCGATCTGCTGCGCACACTGACCCATCCAGCCGCTGGTCCTGCCAGCTTGAATGCACTGGACTGGCTGGTCACATCCGCCGTGTCCTCCGACGCCAGCGCCATCATACAGAGCTGGACGGGCCTGCGCCTCCGCGTCGAAGCTGCCAGCCGCGACGAAGCCACTCGGGCGAGTCTTCTTGCCGACGCGCGCAACGTCCTCTTTTCCGCTGCCGAAATACTCATCGCCGGACTGCTGCTGGTCGATGCCCGCAGCGATAGAGCGCCGGAGGCTGTAGCCATGTCCCGCCGGTTCCTCGCAAAGAAGGGCTTTGTGGAGCAACCCGCCGGTTTGACCGCTCAGGAGGGCCTTGCCGCAGATGTTGCTGTCGTCTATGGACAAACGGGCCCAGAAGCACGTCTGGATGCCTCGGCCAAGTTGTGACAGAAAATTGTCAAATGGATGGCTGTTTGAGAAGAGTAAATGCATGTCTTTTGACCATTTAGTGTGCTAGAGGACGCCCGAAGAATGCGCTCAAAATCTCCTCCGTGGTCGAAACATTGCTGCAGACTTTTTCATGCCCTTCTTAAGACGAGCGAGTTCTTGGTCTGACGAATCCTCCTCGATGGGATCGTCGGTGTAATCTGGAATGCTCCTGATGTCTAGCCGTTTAACGGCAAAAGCCTCACCATCAACCGTTTCAGGTTCCACGGCATTTTTATTGTTGCTATCAGAGGCTCCTTCGGCCAAATCGTTGTCGTCGATGTCCGCCGGTTCAACATCGTCAACAAAAACAGCCAATGACTGGGGCGTCTCGAGCACAGCTCCATGAGTTTGTGTGCTCAAACTTGAACAGAGACGAGATGACGTTTTGCCCAAGTTCCCGACTCTTTCTTGGTATGTACTGCTGCTGTTCTGTATTCTAGTTTTGTCCCAGTGCGCCTTTAGTGCAAGAGGCGTTGATGGAATTGAAAATTCCGTGGGTGGCGAGACAATGGCAAAGCCATCGGCTTCAAGTGAATGCTGCTCTTTCTCTGAAGGGACATGCGGCCGCTCATAATTTTGAGCTGCGGCATGTTGCTGTCTTGATATCAACGAGGTTTGTGTAGATGGAGGCCTGTTCTGCAAGCCTTGAACTGCCGGTGGCCGCGATGTGTTGGCTAACGGAGAATCACAATCACGCTCGTATCCCAGACGCATTGGTCTTGTGCCACAAAACGATTGAGACCAGCTTTGGCTGGTTGCCGGTTCTTGACCGCGACCGGAAAGTCTGGAAGCAGGTTGACCTGATATAGCATTTCCTTGGGCTGTAGAAGTTGTCGTGGCTGCTGCCAGCCGAGAAGTGTTCATCCTGGGAACTTCTGATGGAGAAAAGTGGACTGTAGGACTGCATGCCGCAGTCCTTGCCTCTCCCCACCCCCAAACTGGGGCGTCGCCGTCGAGAGGTGCAAAGTGGATGTCAAGAGGCGTCCTCAGACTAGCACCTGTCCAGTCGTCCATATCCAGAAGCTTTCTTTTCTTGAGCTTCAGCTCGTCTCCCTGCTCCTCGTGGGCTCGCTTTTGTGTCTGTCTGCTGACCTGACGGGGTGGTTCCGGAGGAACGAACAGAGGATGCACGGCTTCCGGCTCTGGCTCTGGCCTGCCCAAGCCGTAGGAATACTTGCGCTGAGAAGGTGGAAGGTCGTCAGATATATGGTTTCGACCGGAAATTTCGCGCAGAATGCAACTTCTCGTTTCGCTCTCCGACTTGGACTGCTTAGATTGGAGGCCGTCGTCTTGACGACGCTGCCATGGCCGTGATGGTGCCCCAAACCAGTTCATAGTGTCGGTAGCCGCAAAGATGGATGGGTCCGAAAATGAAGAAAATAAAGAGACATGTCTCCTTCCAGAACAGACGGTAAAGTCATGGGCCTGCTGCCCGCCGAAGTGGAAGCTGCTATCCGTGTAAAAGCTTCCCGATCGGGAAGTCCTGGGTGCCATCCAATGACGCTTCGCTAAAGAGCCAACGGCCCCGCCTTCCCGATACTGGCGCAATACCCCCACCTGTCCTCGCTGGAGCTCCGATGCATCTCCGTTTGCAATCTTTGTCATCCTCGGATTGAGAAGCTTTTCGATAGAGTCATGCTGCCTCGAGTTCTGTCGAGCTTCCGAGTCCCCTTTGTTACCGCTCCCCGTGCAATATCCGTCAGCCGCAGCTTTGCCACACGACCAGCCGCCTGTGCGAGCCGGCCGATTGCCGGACTCTGTCGCCGAACCGGGCCTCTCCTCTCGCAAACATCACCATCTCGCAGCCTCACATCGACGGCAAGAATGGTCTCTTCGGCACCGCTGCTGAAACGGCCGGTCAAGCTGGCCTGCGTCCAGCTGGCCAGCGGCGCAGACAAGGCGGCCAACCTGGCGCACGCACACGAAAAGGTGCTGGAGGCGGCGCGAGGCGGCGCCGGGATTGTGGTGCTGCCCGAGTGCTTCAACTCGCCGTACGGCTGCGACTTTTTCCCGTCGTACGCGGAGGCGCTGCAGCCGTCGCCGCCGTCGGCCGAGGCGAGCCCGAGCTACCACGCGCTCGCAGCCATGGCCAAGGAGGCGGGCGTGTACCTGGTGGGCGGGTCGATCCCGGAGCTGGTCGAGACTCGTGATGCCGACAGCTCTGGATCGAGCCAGAAGAAGTACTACAACACGTCGCTGACCTTCTCGCCGGCCGGCACGCTGCTGGCAACACATCGCAAGGTGCACCTGTTCGACATTGACATCCCCGGGCGCATCCGGTTCCGCGAGTCGGACGTGCTGTCGCCCGGCAATAAGGTGACGATTGTCGAGCTTCCAGAGTATGGAAAGATTGCCGTGGCGATCTGCTACGACATCCGGTTCCCCGAACTCGCCACCGTGGCCGCCCGCAACGGCTGCTTTGCCCTCGTCTACCCCGGCGCCTTCAACACGACGACGGGCCCGCTGCACTGGCAGCTTCTGGGCCGCTCGCGAGCCATCGACAACCAGCTCTACGTAGCTCTTTGCAGTCCGGCTCGCGATGTCACCGCCAGCTACCACGCGTACGGCCACAGCCTGGTGTCCGACCCCATGGGCGCGGTGCTGGTCGAGGCCGACGAGTCCGAGACCATTGTCGCAGCCGAGCTCAGTGCTGATCGCATCGAGGAAACCCGCACCGGAATTCCCCTGCGCGATCAGCGACGCTTTGATGTCTACCCAGACGTCAGCGCCGGCAACGTGCGTTTCGAGGAGTAAAGGCGGCGGGAAGGGGTCGGCTTGGCTCGAGAAGCGAATTGCTATGGCATCTTTACAGTCCATTTCTCTTCCAGCCTTTGGGTGCCTAGTCCTCGTTAATAAACATGTCGTTGTGCTATGATCTGATGTTCATCTCGTTCACCACCCCAGTGTTGGAGAGTTGTGTAAATTGATTTAGGTTCCTAGATAAGTTCCTATTAGTAAACATTCGTGTCTTTGGAAATATCTTAAGAGAGATACATAAGTAAACCGTGGATATCCTCTTAGCTAAAGGCTCTTACCGTCAGCGGGCGCTCTCGAGCTTATACGACATGCTGCATCACTTAGGCTTCAAGAGGGCATTTGCCAGCACTCCAGCTCACTCGTCTAAACTCGTTCAGAGAACTGTTATTTTTAGTAGAACGTTGATTAAGGCGTCCATTCACACTTGTTCAACGGTAGTCTGTCTGTATAGAGTACTTGCTCCGATTGTCATGCAATTCTTCAGACATTGGCTGCACTCGCACTCAACGTTCTCCAGCTGGTAAAACACAGGCTCGACCTTGAGTTCCGTCGCCACCAGCTCTCCTCAATGCTACGCCTTACAGATGCCACTTTACACAGTAAGCAGTAGTCTTGGCAGTACCTTCCTAATTTATGCATAGTCCCGCTGTGCTCCGTACGGAAGTCAGAGCTTGGAGGGGAGCCCAGTCCGGATGAATGACTGCCTGGGTGATGCCTGATAAGCCTTGGCACATGCCCGTTGAAAAAAATTCTTTGTCCTAATTTTTTCCACCCTTCCTCGTCGACTAGTTCTCCACATAAATGGGCACAACTCGTCTGGCGCTTCACCTATTAAAAGAAGGACCGCGAAGACTTTTCCCCTTCTGTCCCCGGACTTGTTCAACCTCGTCGCAACAACATCACGGTCAGATTGCATTCAGCACCTCTCACGCCCACCCAGCCGCCAAGATGTCCAACGAAATCACCCACGCCACCATCCAGGGTATGTTCTATTGAGACGGGCAACGCAAGCAGTCCTCGACGAGATTCTGAAGCCCAGTCGAGCCTGTTTTGTATTCGTCCTTCTACTCCTTCAATGGCTTCTCTGCCCAATCTCTCCTCTTCAATTCCCCTCTCCCTCAATCTCTCCTTCATCCTCGCTAGTTTTTATCTTCCCCTCCTCCGTATCTTATCGACAATCGCTCATCTACCCCTCTGTGTCTCGACTAACCGTTTGCAGATGGCTGGTTCCGCGAGATCTCCGAGATGTGGCCCGGTACGTACTCCTGGAGAGGCTCCCGTTGTTGATGACCAGGCTAACGCGCCGACTGCAGGCCAGGCCATGACTCTGCGGGTCAAGAAGGTGCTCCACCACGAGAAGAGCAAGTACCAGGATGTGCTGCTGTTCGAGTCGACCGACTACGGCAAGGTGCTCGTCCTGGACAACGTGATCCAGTGCACCGAGCGCGACGAGTTCTCGTACCAGGAGATGATTACGCACCTAGCCATGCACTCGCACCCCAACCCGAAGCGCGTGCTAGTGATCGGCGGCGGCGACGGCGGTGTTCTGCGTGAGGTCGTCAAGCACGACTGCCTCGAGGAGGCCACGCTGTGCGACATTGACGAGGCCGTCATCCGCGTGTCCAAGCAGTACCTTCCCGGCATGTCGGTCGGCTTCGACCACCCCAAGGTCAAGGTCCACATCGGCGACGGCTTCAAGTTCCTCGACGACTACAAGAACCACTTTGACGTCATCATCACCGACTCGTCCGACCCTGAGGGCCCGGCCGAGAGCCTCTTCCAGAAGCCCTACTTCCAGCTGCTGCACAGCGCTCTGCGCGATGGCGGCGTCATTACTACCCAAGGTTGTATGTTCCCTTGCCCAGGTTTTTTCCTTTCTTTCTGTCCTCCCGATGGGTCGCTATGTGCCGGTCTCATGATCGAAGCTAGACCGGGAGGACCTGCTGTTCCGGGGGTTCCATTTTCTTTTCGGCTCATTTCCTTGACTTTATCTTCTCTTCCTCTCTCTTCCTTTCTCTTCTCTTTTTTCTTTCTCTTCTCTTTTCCTTTCTCTTTCTACTCCCTCTGCCCTTGGCAAGGGCTTCCTTTCCGTCGCAAAAAGACAGCGTTGCCTGCTAACCATTTGAACGTACAGCCGAGAACCAGTGGCTGCACCTGCCGCTCATCACCAAGCTCAAGCAGGACTGCAAGGAGGTCTTCCCCGTGGCCGAGTATGCGTACACGAGCATCCCCACGTACCCGTCGGGCCAGATCGGCTTCATGGTCTGCAGCAAGGACCCCAACGCCAACCTCAAGGTGCCCCTGCGGTCCTGGACGGCCGAGGAGGAGGTCAAGCTGTGCCGCTACTACAACGCCGAGATCCACAAGGCCAGCTTCGTGCTGCCGACCTTTGCGGCCAAGGCGCTGCAGTAGGCGGTCGGAGGCGTGCTTCTCCTTTGGTATTTCGGTTTATAGACAAAAGCTGGACGGACAATAAAGAGCTTGAAATGGTCACCTGAACGAAGGACAGCTGCGTGTTCTGTATTGTCTTGTCCTATTCGTACAACATTGTTGATCATTGTACATCCCCAGCCTTTACATACATCATGCTTCATATTGCCTCTCGTGAGATGGACGAAACGAACGAAACGAGACGAAAGAAAAAGCTGGCGAGGGTAGCGGGTATATGGAGGCTGACATTCTTGGACAAAAGAAACAGGTGTGAGGGTAAGGCGGAAGGGAATGGTACGAGAAAAAGACAAGCAAAAGTCGTGACATCATCAACAGCCGGACGGCTCAGAAGATGGCCGGGCTGGCGGCGCGGCTGGGGGCCAGCGACGGCACGCTGGACGCCATGGTGAAGCTCTGGTCGATCCGGGCGATCCAGTCCAGCTTGTCGCGCTCGCTGCGGGCGGCAAAGAGCCAGGTGTTGTCGGTCCCATAGATGGCAAACACGCCGGCCTGCAGCCGTTCGCTGAGCCGCTGGAGTCCGGGCTGGCCGTTCCGGTCGTTCTTTCCGTTCCGGTCGTTCTTTCCGTTCCGGCCATTCCGACCGTTCTGGCCGCTGCCGTTCTGACCGTTCTGACCGTTTTGGCCCTGGCTGGCGCTGTGGCTGTGGCTGGTGCCTCCGGTCCACATGGACGCAAAGGCGCCCAGGCTGGAGGACTTGCGCCGGTGGCGACCCTGCTGCACGGGCGAGAGGGTCGGGGTCGACGTGCCCATGGAGTCGGTCGGCGACGAGTCCCGGTTGTTGGCGCCGTTGCGCTTGCTCTCGCTTCCGTTTGTGTCGGAGCCGCCGTAATCGGTGCTGTCGTCGTTGGCGTAGCCGGTGGTGCGACCGTTTTCGATCCGGCGGCTGTCGCGGCTGTCGCGGCTGTCTTCGTAATCGTCCTGGAGGTCTCGGATGTCGAAGCCGTTGTGGCGGTAGTCGGGATGCTGGCTCTCGAGCAGGCCGAGGATGCCCGGGTCGCTGTCGACGCGGGCGTTGCGCAGGCTGATGATGGCCACCTCGTCGCCGTCGGAGACGCTGTGGATGTGCAGATAGGGCCGTCGCAGCTCGACGAAGCGCTTGATCCACCGGGTGGCATCGGTGCTCGGCACCAGCAGGTATCCGCCCTTCATCACCTTGCGGTTCTTGGGCACGCGGATGACGGTGGTGATGAGGCTTGGCGGCTCGGACGAGTCTGTAATCACCCCGTTGACCGGCGGGTCTGTGTTTTCCGAGCTGAGGATTTGGGCGAGCGGATCGGGGTATTTTGTCCATAGTTTGAGGCTTCTTTTGAGGATCCGGGTCTCGTCAGGGGAGTAGGGGGATGTAGTTGGAGGGTGGGTGAGTGTGTGTGTGTGTGTGTGTGTGGGTGTGTGTGCGTCTGGTCTTGTATCTGTCGTGTCCGCCAGTGTTTCTGCCTCTGTGGTCGCATCTGCAGCAGTGGTTGTTTCTGCTGTGGCTGTGTCTGCCACCATCTCTCTGGCCATCTCTCCTTCTGTCTCCTCCACCTCCTCCACCCCCTCAACCCCCTCAACCCCCAACACTTGTGATGCTTCTGGCGAGTCCCGCAGCAGCTCGTCGATCGAGTCCAGGTCGTCGTCTCCCAGGCCCAAGCCGGCGAGCTGGTCGCCCAGCCCGTCGAGGCCCTCGTCCTCCCGCGGCCTCGGAATCGGCAGCCCGATGCGCTTGAGCGTGTTGGCGGCCGCGCCGATCTCGGCCATCCGGCGCCGCCGCTTCCGGCCGACGATATAGTCGCTCACGAGCGAGACGCCCCGCGGGGTCCAGGCGGCCAGGTTCTCCTCGCCCTTGACGTAGTCGTGCTGGCTGCTCATGCGCCAGAGGTCGCCCACGCGCTTGATCGGCGCCGGCCGCATCGTAATGGTGTAGATCGCCGTCGACGACCGCACAAAGCGCACCGACTGCCACAGCGCCGACAGCATCGACGGCTGCCGCACAAACGACCGCGACAAAATCTGGCAGCACACCGTCGCCCAGAACTGCATCGGCTCCGCCAGCCGCTCCGAGCTGATCTCCCACCAGACCGTCATCTGCACCCGCCACTTGTCGGCCGTCACCCGGTCCAGCAGCGCCGAGTTGTGCAGGCTCGAGTCCCACTGTCCCGTCATCGTGATGCTCCGCGTCCCGTTGGCGTTGCTGCGCAGCGACGGTGCCGCCGCCAGCTTCAGGCCCACGTCGGCCGGCGTCGTCGTCTCGGCGGCTGCGGCTGCGGCTGTCTTGGTCCCCGTCGTCGTCGCCTGCGTCTGGGCCGACTCCAGCACCCGTCCGGCCGCGTCGACCAGCTGGATCTTGCCCACCCGCAGCGACGACACTCCGTCCCACGGCAGCGTGTCGCCCGAGCTGTGCGACAGCGTGATCGAGATCCGTCGCTGGATGCCCTGGTGCAGCTGGAACGTCCCCGTGTCGAGCTCGCTTGTCTGCGCCACCTCCACCGGCACGTATGCGCCCTCCTCGTTCATCTCCAGCACCTGCAGCCGCGCCAGCACGTCGTGCCGCTCCTCCGTGAAGAACTGCGACTCGGCAATGCGGGCGGCCCGCGGCGCCCGTTCGCGCGTCATCGGCACCGCATCCCGCATGTCGTCCCAGCTCAGCAGCTTGTCCAGGTGCATGGCCGAGACCCGCGCAAACACGGCCACGCGCAGCGTCGCGTCCTGCGGCCCGAACAGCGGCATGCTCATGCTGTGCACGCTCTCAAACCGCACCGGGCTCTCGTCAAAGTCCCGGATCATCTGCGTCGTCGTGATCCCGTCCTCCTCCGACACGCCCGGGATGAACAGCTGCGCGTGCACCTCGGTGCCCTCGCGTTCGGCAAAGCCCACCATCTCGTGCATCACCACGTTGAACTTGAGCGTGCTCGACGGCGCCCGTGCGCTCGACGGCTCCAGCGCCAGCCGCATGATCCCGATCGCCTGGTTCGTGTATGGCGATATCACGTCCAGCGCCGCAAAGTCCTGCACCCGCGACTCGAACACCGCCTTGAGCGGCACGTCGGCGTCGCCGATCAGCGTGTATTCCGGCATCGCCTCCTCGGCAAACGGGTCGTCCTCGTCCACGTGCTGCTGGCGGTGTTCCGGCTGGTCGTCCAGGCACTGGTGCAGCTGCCGCATCCGCCGCACGCGCTCCTCCAGCTTCTCCAGGCTCCACAGACGCACCACGTCGTGCTTGTAGTCGATCAGCCGCACCCCGACACACGGCTTCGGCGCCTCCTCCAGCGCCGCGTCGTCGCCCTCGCTCGTCAGCCCGTTCAGCACCATGTCGTACGACGAGCAGAGGCAGTGGCCCACGTCCACCGTCGCGAACTGGAACACCACGTCTCCGCTCAGCTCGTGGCTCAGGATCTGGGCCTCCTTCAGCGTTGCCGCGTGCTGCAGCACCTGTTCGGCCATCCGGACGTAGTGTCGGCTCCGCCACCGCCTCACCACCTTGCGTGCCCGCTCCATCTCTTCTTCCGACAGCTTCGGCTTCGCCTTGGGTCGCCTGAGCGGGTCGAGCCGCTCCATCTTCTCCTCAAACTCCTGTCGCTGCACCTCCAGCTGCTTCTGCATCTCCGCCTTGAGCGTCCGCAGCGTCTCCTCCATCCGCTCCTTTTCCACCCTAATCTCCTCCGCCTCCACGTTGGCCACCTCGGCGCTCTTCAGCTGCCCCTGGAACTCTTCCTTCTGCTTCTCCAGCTGCAGCTGCATCTCTTCGCGCACCTCGCGCAGCTTGTCCTCCACCTCGCCCTGCTTTGGCGTCGACGGCATCGTCGGCATCGTCAGCGCCGTGTCGAGCGATAAGTTGTCCAGCGTCCCGGTCGAGAGGTACTTTTCCCGGATCGGATACGACGCCATCGACTCCAGGTCCTCGTCGCCGTCGCGCCCGTTAGTCACCCGCTCGGCCCGCGCCCGCTGCACCTCCTCGAAGAGCGTGTTAAGCTCCTCGTCCGTCAGGCTGGCCACGTTGCGGTCGGTCCCCAGGATCGCGTTGGCCGCTTCGCGACGCGCCAGCGACCAGTCCGAGTCGCGGCCAAACCGCGCAAACGGCGACGGCGACCCCGGCCGGCTGTCGCCCCCGCCAAACCCAAACTCGGATCCGGCCTTACTGACCGTCCGTTCGTGTCCGGCTCCCGGCCGCGGGCTCGGCGACGGCGACGTCGTGCGGTCGAGGCTCTGGAGCGTGCTCGCCGTCACCGACTGCCGCAACAGGCTCTGCTCTGCCCGCTCGGCGCGCGCCTCCATCGGGTGGTTGAAGCGGAAGATGTGGAAGTCGCCCAGGATCACGCGGTACCCCGAGTGCAGCTGCTTCGGCTCCGTGATCCGCTTTCCGTTCACCATCACCGGCGCCTCGGCCATCGGCACAACCGTCACCGTGCCGTCCGGCGCGTTCTCAAACGTGCAGTGCTCGTGCAGGATGCGCGATCCGTTCAGCCGGATGTTGGCCTGGTGCTCCGCGTTGGACTCCACGTTGCCAACCGTGGTCGTGCCCGGCTTCAGGTTGTAGACCAGGCACTCGTCCAGCAGCGGGTCGTCCGACAGGTTGACCAGATGGGGCATCTTCTTGGGCGTGCTGAGCCCGATGAAGCCCTTCTCGATGCTGATGCCCAGCTCCTCCAGCGCGGCCTCGCGCTCCTTGTGGATCTCCTCCGTCTTGGCCAGCTTCTGCTCCCACGTCTGGTTGAGGTCCGTCAGCAGCTTCTCGCTCTGGTCGAGCTGCTCGGCAATCTCCGCCTTGGACACCCGCTTGACCGAGCCGTCCGTCTGCGTGATGCTGACAATCTGCTTCTCCAGCGGCGTGCCCTCGGCGTACACCTCGTCGGGCGGCACGCCGACCGCCCCGGCCACGCTGGCCCCGGGCGAGCCGCCCCCCAGCTTGCCCCGCAGCACGGCCAGCTCCTCCTTGAGCTCGCGGATCATGCGCGCGTTCGCGTCCTCGTTGACGACCGCGTGGTTCTTGATCCGCTTGGCCGAGTCGGCGTAGCGCAGCGTGCTCAGCGTCTCGTCGTAGTTGATGTCGGCCGGACTGATGGCCGCAATCATGGCCGTCATGCTGTTGCCGCCCAGCGAGTCCTTAAGCAGCCAGGTCAGGACACTGTCGCGGTACGGCACCTGGCTGGCCGCACCCTTCTTCTTCTTGCCGGTCGAGAGGTCGGCGAGCGCGGCGATGACGCGGCCCAGCGTCGAGAGTGATCGGTTGATCTCGGCGCCCTCCTTGAGCCGGGCGCCCGTCGCGCCGGTGGACGTGGCGCGCTCGGAACCGGCCAGATCGACGAGGCTGATCTTGGCCACCTTTTCCATCTCCATCTTGGTCTCGACATCGAGCTTCTTCTGCGTCAGCATCAGCGTGAACACGGCGTGGCTGCGACTCGACGTCTCGTTCATGTTGGTCGCCGCCACCGTGCGGGCCTTGTTGCCCTCGTCCATCAGGTGGTCAACTTCCTGGAAGCTGCTGACGACCAGCTTCGCCAGGTCTTCGACGTACGGGCCCGTGGACGGGTGCTCGCGGACCTTGAGGTTGCCCTTGGTCGACGGGTTCAGCAGGTCGCGCACGCGCTCGTTGTAGATCTCGAGGTACGACACCTCCACGGTGCACTTGAGCGTCTTGTCCTTCTGCATCTCCTCGATGCGCGTAAACATCTCCTGGCAGATGCTCGGGATGATGCCGTACTCCTTGCCGTAGCCCATCATGGAGTACGACTTGCCCGAGCCGGTCTGGCCGTAGGCAAAGATGCAGTTGTTGTACCCCTGAAAGGCATTGTCCAGCAGCGGCCGGCCCAGATCTTCGTGCAGGCTGTCCTGGCCCGCGTAGTTCGGATCGTTCTTGTTGAAGCTCCAGTAGGACCGGTCAAAGGCAAAGACCTTTTTCGACATGTCCTTGTTGTTCTTTTGCGAGCTGTCCTTGCCTCCCTTTCCGCCGCCGTGATGGGAGTCTGGTGGCGGCATGAGGACGGTCTGGTTGCCGCGCATCTCGACAATGCGCACGGCATTGCGGTCCAGTTCTGCAGGGCGCAAGCACGGTCAGCAGCAAACCTACACGTCCGTCGCGCCGTCCTCGTCCTCCGCGGCATGCTTACCTCGTCCATTGAAAGGACGAACCCGGACCACCACCTTGATGTTTCCACCACCGCCTGGAGCCATGATGGGCGATAGCTCAAGCAGAGACTCCGCCCGCGGGAGCGAAGCCTCTAGCTGCTAGGTTGGCGACGCAGTACAGAGGCTGACAGACGCAGCCCAGAGCGATGTGTGTGGCCTGTGGTGCCTGTGGTGCCTGTGGTGCCTGTGGTGCCTGTGGTGCCTGTGGTGCTGTCTCGGAATCAAACGTGTGCTAGTTTCGATGGCCGGCTTTCGTTAGGAGAATCAGCGGCCAGAGCCAAGCACAGAGTCGGCAGACGGCCAGAACGGTGCAGAGTTCAGCTGTCGGGTCCAGCACATGTCTCGCGATCGTAGCGTCGGTTGCGGCTGGATCGCAGAGGCCCGTTGTTGCATGAACAGAATCGGCCCCTCCGCCCCAAAAAGTGGCGACGCTTAGGAGAGATTGGGACACGGCGATCGGGATTCGTGTGCCTGCGAGCCCGTGGTGGCCAGGAGCCGCAGAGACATGCACTGAGGCGGCGGAAGCAGGCCGGCGCCGGCGCGGGTCTGTCGAGACGGCGAGGTCGAGGATCGAGGGCGGAAAGATGGCGATGGATCAATGGTCGTCGTCAAAAGCTCGTCTGCGGGTGTCGTCTTTTTCACGTTGCGGTGTGGCGAGTCCGACGTCGAAGGGGAAGGAGCATTCGGCAGTGCTACGGTCGCGTTGGGAGGTCGAGTCGTGGCCGCTGGGAGAAGGAGCGAGGACCACACTTGGCTCTATGTGCGCAAATGACAGTCTCCGTAGTTCCCGCGTCAACAAATTTGGCCCACGCGGCGCGCGCCTTCCATATTATTTCGGTTTCCTATAAGGTGGAGCGGTACTTTACAGAGGGGCTTTTCGTAATTGGCCCAACTTCGTCATAGTGGGAATTAAGTACGATACGAGTACTCATACGTTACAGCACAGTGCTGTTTACGTGAGATTGCGCTATCAATGGGACAGCAGCAAGGCTGAGGTCACCCGCCGTTTCCCAGCAAACAGATGTAATGCTCTGTCTATTGTTCTTGACAAGACTCTCTCCTATCCATCTGCTCTCACTTCTTGCCCTCTTCGAGGCCCAGATCCTTCTCCGTCATGGCCCGGCAGATCGGGTGGTAAAAGTCGCGGTTCTTCTCAAACGTCCGCACGGCCAGATCGCGGTCGACCTCGTTGAGCGCCCGGTACAGCGGCCGCACAAACTTCATGCGGCCGACGGAGCCGACCAGCGCGGCCGCGCCCTCGTACGTGCTGGCATCCCTCGCCCGCAGGGCCACCAGGTAGTAGGCCGACTTGAGCTCGACGTTGGCCGAGTCGACGAGCCCGTAGGCCGTCCCCAGCTTCTGCGACTGCTCGACCGTGATGGACCGCTCCAGGCTCTGCAGCTCGCCCAGCAGGACCAGCTTCTGGTTCGCGACCCAGCCGTCCACGTCGGCCGCCGCCGGCACGTAGTCCTGGTCCTTCCACTTGGCTGCCACCTCGTAGCAGACGTCGATCAGCGACGTGTCAAACTCTGGCTTCGGTGGCAGGCCCGGCGTGTAGAACCGGCTCTCCCAGTCGATCGACGCGATCTCGTCCTTGAGGGCCGCGTATTCCGGCCGGCCAAAGAACGCGAGAAAGGTGTCGCGGAACTCAAACGAGTCCAGCGACTTGCCGCTCCACTTGGTAAAGTAGTACGGGATGAACTTGTCAAAGTTCTCGCGCCCGACCAGCCGGTCGAGGTAGTACACCATGTGGAAGCCCTTCTCGTAGGCCACCGTGCTGAAGGCGTCGTCCGGGTCGATGCCCTCGTGGTTGATGCAGAGCTTGGTGAAGTTGTGCGTCGGACCATAGGATTTGACCGCATCCTCTGTACGGGTCAGCAAAGTGTAGTCCCTCCAGGCCAGTCTCTCTACCTACCAAGTGCCTTCCAGCCAATGACGGCGGAAAAGTCAAAGTGCGCTGCACCGTGGATGCTGCTGATGATGCGGCGCTCCAGGTACATGGTCCAGCCCTCGTTCAGCCAGCTGTGATGTCAGTGCCGTCGGAGAAAAAAAAAAAAAAAAAACCCCCCCCCGAAAAGACGTACAAGTGCTCCCAGCTGCCGCTCGTCACCAGGTTGCCGCTCCAGCTGTGGCTCAGCTCGTGGGCCACCACGTCGACGTTCTGGCGGTCGCCGCTGATGATCGTCGGCGTGGCAAACGTGAAGACGGGGTTCTCCATGCCTCCGTACGGGAAGCTCGGCGGCAGCACCAGCACGTTGTACTCACCCCAGGCGTACGGGAACACCAGCTTCTCGGCCACGTCCAGGTACTTTGGCATGTCCTGCTCAAACTCCCACTGGCACGCCTTGAGCTGGTCCGGGCTCGTGGCTACGAGCGAGCGCGGGCCGATGGGCGCCGTCGCGATGTCGCCCGACGCCAGCGCGAAGAGATAGGCGGGGATCGGCACCGTCTGTTCGAAGCGGTAGAGCGTATCGCCGGGGGCGACTGTGTCTTGTCCCGCGTCCTCCCCCCCCACGCTGAGCCCGCTGGCCACCACCGGGTGCGGCGACGCGATCCGGAACGAATACGTCGACTTGACGTCGGGCGTGTCCTGGCACGGGAACAGCGAGCGCGCGTGGATCGCCTGTGCCTGCGAGAACATGAACGGCGCCGCCTTGTTGGACGTCTGCGCCGGCGTCAGCCACTGCAGCGCTGTGCACTGCGGCGTGGTGGCCACGTCGATGCGCACCGACGCCATCGTGCCCGTGGCCGCCGGCACCGCAATGTGCAGCGGCGAGCCCAGCGGCCCCGTGCGCGGCTTCACCTCCCACGACGCGGCCACACCGTCCACCCGGACGGCCGACACGTCCACGTAGCTCGAGTCCAGCACGATCTCGGCCGCACGGCTGCCCGCGCCCGCCTGGCGCTCCAGCTCCAGCACCACGTGGCCGCGCAGCGCCTGCGCCCCAAAGTCGATGCGCAGGCTTGCCGTCGTGTGCCGCGTGCGCCAGGCGTCATAGTTGGACAGCGTGCTGGAGTCGCGCTTCATCGTGGCGGCGTACTGCTCCTGGTCGCTGTGCGAGAAGCGGCGGCAGACGATGCGGTCGATGCGGTTGATCCGGTCGATCGGGCTGACGCAGCGGATGGCACGCGGCGGCAGTGGCGGTCGGGCGAGCGAGCGGTGGATGCTCGGCCGATGCAAACTGGCAGAGGCTGTGGTGCTGAATGTGGTGATGCTCACACGTGACCTATTCGGACGACACAGAGAGGGCACAAAGGAGACGGAGGCGGTCCTGTGCAGAACCAGGACGCTCCGCATGGGCAACGCAGACACGCTCGGCTTAAGTACCCCGACAGCGGCGACTGGGGTCGACAAAGGAGCAGTCGAGAAGCGAGCAGGTGGACAAAAGTGCAAGGATGCAACACGAAGTATTGTGGGCAGACTTCAGCCTATTCGGCAGGAGGTAATCGATCGTCCCAGGAAAACAAAACGTGAGAAAAAGAGCACCATGTAGGAAGGTGCGGCGGGCGTGACATGGCACAACCCCACCTTCCTTAGCCCAGATCCAGTTAAGATAGCGCTGGGCTTAAGCACGATCTACGGCATATCCTCTGTCGGCATTAGGGCCGAAGCACATATTATAACTCTTGCTTTTATTGGAAAAGGCGGTTATGTGGATGGGCCTTGTACCTGATAGCACGGCCGGCTAGTATATGACAGTATAGAAAGACAGGTGGAAAAATACAATGCTGCAAATTGCGCAAAACGGCAACTCCGCTCGTGCTGCGAGACGGACCTGTAAAAACAGCAGTCAGAGCCGCACAGCCGTGGGTGACAGGGTAATGGAGATGGGAGATGACAGCAAGGAAACGACATGGTAATGACAACAGTGAAGGTAGTGAGTGATGCAGGTAGATGCAAGTGTGTTCAGGCTATGCTGAAAGCGAGAGAAAAAAGAGTACTAAAAAGCTATAAATGAAAGGCGAGAAAGAAGGAGGGTATCAACGGCTGTCCGGTCAGGTGACGATTAAGAGGGTCCAAGACAGGACGCAACGCCTGCTTCCTGTGACAGAGAACAAGACGGTGTATGCGGGTCGGCCGTTTCATATCGTTTCGAGCGTAGGAACAAGATGCCAAAAGAGAGATGCAAAGGAGCGTATGAATCGTAAGACGAGGAAAAGAAATGAGAAACGAAAACGAGAAGCAAAAAAAAAAGAACAAAATGGGAAAAAAACACAAAAAAAAGTGACGCTGTCAAGTGGCCGTAGCAATGATGTGAGCTCCTCTCAGATGGCCAAAACACTGCGTTCTGGCTGGAACACGGCGCTCGTCAGGAAGATCTGGGTGTCGTCGACCGGTGGAGGCGAAGCGGTTCTGACAGCAGCAGCAGGTGCCGGTGCCATCTTCCGGCTGCCCACGTCGCTGCAGCGGCCGTTGAGCAGCTCGTGGCTGTGCGCCCGGTGCAGGTTCTTGCGCTCCTCGTCCGACAGGCCGGCCTCTGTGGCCTCGTTGCCTCCCATTTGCGTGATCTGGCTCTCGACGTCGGCCAGCAGGGCGTACACATCGTCGCCTGCGTAGATCCGGATGCTCTCCACGTCCACGCGGCGCGACGAGATCGACGCCCTCGGCGAGCCCATCACCCCGGCCACCGCGCTTTCGAGCCCTTCGCGCTCGCCCATCGCCATGGCCTCCTCCACCATCGGCTGCTCCAAGATCGCAGACGGCACCCGGGCAACGATCGGCCGCTGTGGCGAGGGCGCCTTGGTCGGGCTTCGCGGCGGCGTGCACACGTTGGCGCCGTGGTGACGCGTCGGCGACGTCGCCGCATTGCTCGCTCCGGCCTGGCTGCCGCTGCTCGTCGCCTGCATCAGGCCCATGGCCATCTGCAGCGACTCGCTGACGCCCACTACGCTGGTCACGTTGCCGGCACCCACGGCGACCTCGGCACCGACCAGCGGCAGCGTTGCCGCAGCGGCCACGTGTTCCAGCAGCTTCTGGCGCACGCGCGTCCGTCGGTTTTCGGCCTGCTCCAGCTTCGTGACCCAGTCGTCGATCGAGGCGTCCAGCTCGGCCAGCGCCTCCTCCTGGCGCAGCATCGAGTCGTGGCTGAACCGTGCAACCCGCGGCGACCGCAGGTACTGGCAGATGCGCGAGTGCAGGTTGCGTCGTCCAGCCCGCAGCGACGTGTATGTGCGCCGGAGGTATTCTGTGCGCTCGTCCAGGCTGCGCAGCTCGCGCGACAGGCTCTCCACGTCCTCTCGTCGCAGCACCTCGAATCGTGCCGCCTGCTGCAGCGCCTGTGCCGCCAGGGCCATCGTCTCCGTCGGACCCATCATCATCGCCGCTTCGGGGGCCTTCCAGCCGCGAGGCAGCAGCTCAAACGCGCGTCTGTCGGCGCTCCGGTTTGTCTGCTTTGGCGGCGCACCCGCAGAATCCGGAGACACGGCCGCCGATGGCGACGTGCCCCTGGTCGCTGTTCTCGATGCGATGCCTAGAGATGTCGACGCCCCTTCGCGGGAGGCACTGCGCTTCCGTGGCCGTCCACGCTCCATGATGCTGCCCGACTCGGACTGGCCACGCCGATGGCTGGCCGCCGCTCCGCCTTTCATCGACGGACTCCGCGCAGGCATGGCCCGCTTCTCTCCCGTCTTCTCTGCCGGCTTGGGCGAGACACGGGGTTCGGTGGCCGACAGCGGTGCCACTGCCGACATGGGAGTCGGAAGCGTGGACGCTGCACTCAGAGGCGTCGATGCGCTGGATGCGGCAGATGGCGGTGCCGTGAACAGAAGAGAGGCCGACAGCGGCGTGAACGGCGTGCGGTTGCGAGGCGAGTCATCCGACCGGGCCGACCGCAGCCCTGAGTCGGCCGAGTTGCTGCCGGGACGCACTCCTCTGGCCGAGCCAGAGAGGCCGGTCATAGTCGGCCGGGTGCATGACGCATGCACGTGGGGGGGCGGGATCACGAGAGGAGCTAGGCTCTTGGGAGAGAGCGGTTGGTGTGGTGACGACTTTGAAGCGGCTTCCGCTTCTGCTGCCGTCTTCGTCGACGGCGACAGCACCGCCTGGGCCGAGTTGCACCGCGGCACGTCCGTCGGCTCGCACGTCTCGTCGTCGTACACCGTCTGCGGGATCATGCAGTCCACCAGGTGGTGCTGTCTCCAGCTGTTTCCCGGCGCGCTGATGGACCGCTCGTGAAGAGGTGGCCGGCCAGGGATGGTGGCTATGCGACGCAATGGCAGGCGCCGGTCAGCTTTGCTCCAGGTCAGACACAGGGGCGGAAGGCAGCTAGCTCTTACGTGAATCCATGGCAATCTCCTGCACCGTCGTCATCGGCCCCAGCTCGGGCACGCTGATCTTACGCCGGCGCGTCAGGTTGTGTTCCTTGATCCGGAGACGAAGGCCGTTGGAGGGTGTCGCAGTCTTGTCGGCGCCGGCACCGTTGCTGTTCTGGCCCATGGCGAGGGCAAAGGCCTGCTCGGGGTCCAGCCCACTCTCCGGCGTGGGCGGCAGCTGCTGCTTGTCCTTGGGAAAGAGCTGGTACTTCCGTTCGGTCTGGGAATACATCCTCCAAACATATGGCTTCTCGACCGGCGCTTGTTCCGCCTGTTGCTGTGCCTGCTGCTTGGGGGTGCGGAAGAGAACGGACATGTGAGCCTCTGCTTTGGACATCATCGTGCGAGTGTGCAAGTCTTGCTTGAAATGGACGGACCAGCCAAACCAGCATAACCAGCAAGCAAGGCAGAGAGGTTAGGTAGTGCAGAACTCACCAGTGGCGGGTCCATGGTCAGGGAGGCAGCTGCCTTTTCTATATACCCAGCGTCTTGGTGCTCCAGGTGGCTGTAGCCAGCATCAAGCATGCAGCTAAGGATGTGGTCCATATTCAAGGGTAGCACGGCTGGTGTGGCGGGGGGGGCACCGTAGTTGCAGGAGGGAGGGATTCTCGTGCAGGGTATGTATTATACTCCGAATATATGTAGCAAGCTTTGTGAAGGGGTGGGTAGCAAGATTCAAGCCGGCTGTATGGGTGTGATCAATATAACTGGGTCGTCTGGAAGCTTGGTTGGTAGAAGTGCCTGCAGCATTGGTCCATGCCCGGCCGGTAGAAAGCGAAAGCAGCAAGATAGCAAGATGTGTATGGCAGAGCGAGCGAGGACATGTCCAGGCAAACGGCCGCTACTCGTATTATACTTTGCTCCTCGACCCTATGGTTGCAGCTGGTGAAGGGGGTTTTGCGCGCAGGAGATGAGTGGAAAACAGATGCATTGAGATTGAGAGCAAGCGAGATAGCGTGACGAGCATTCTCGGTGGCATCCGAATACATATTATAATATGAGCATCCGAGTATAGAAGCTGGATTCGGATCGGAGAGACATGGCTCTTCTTTGGTTCGGATTTTTGGTTTTTTTTTTTTTGCCCATGCGCACAGCTTCTCCACCCGCCAGCAGAGAGCCAGAGGGCTGTTCCCGTTTCTTTAACACGGCCGCGTTAAGAACACAATCGGCCCCATCCAGGCAGGGGTTGTGACTGTTTTGTGCTCGTATGTATGAGATTTGCCGTGCGTGCACTCCGTATGGAAGAGGTCGAAACAGGGCCAACGCCAAATCTACAGCGCGATGGACTAGGCCAGAACCGCTAGGAAGAAGCCGCTATGGTCTCCGACCGACTGAGAAGGGGGTGCACTGGTCCTCTTTGGGGGTTGCAATGGTGCAGCGCCGTTGTGCTCGGAACGTCAGCTGCATCCGCGGTAGAGCAAAAGGGGTGTGGTAGCCGGAGGGGGGGTGGGCTGCTCTCGCGCGGGACGCCCTGTTTCTATTCTTGTGTCGTCCTTGGTAAGCCGGACAGCCGCGGCTGCCGGTTTCTGTTTCGCACCGACTGCTGCAGGACAAACGAAACAAGGGGACTGTTTGGTATCTGCTTTAATGTATGGGGCTCGAGATCCGGGACGAGAACGGCGCCCCGGCGACAGAGCTGCTGCGCCGGGAAGCCGGACGCAATCCCACCAGAAGGCCTCTGGGCACGCGCGCTCGAGCATCGTTGGTCCAGGGCCAAGAAGCCGCCGGCCTCTCCTTCGTGGTTGGCATCGTCGACCATTTTGGCGCGTGAATTTCCTTTTCCCTCCCAGCGCTCGTACCGAGATTAAGGAATGCCGGCAAGGACGGAAATGGCCAGGCGAGAGCCCCCCCCTAGGAGCCGTCAATGCTACCCAGCACCGTCTGAGAGGCTCTGAGAGTCAGGAAGAGGGCGAGGAGTCGAGGCCGACGGTCGACCAGAGGGTGTGCAAGTGGCAAACTCGACAGGGGTCCGTGAATATGGGGCAAAAACGCCGTGAAACCCGCTTGAGCCATCGCTTGGTCAGGAAGGCACCAACACGATGGGGACTGCCCCTCAGCAGGTTGCCCTTGCCGTTTACGTGTAGGCCTCATCTTGTCCAGTCTTGCTCTTCGTATCTTTCCATTCTCATTTCATTCTTTTTTATTCTCCGCCCCCTTTTCTGCTGCTTTGACATATCCGACTTTTCTGCGCTGGCTCACGGACGGGCTTCTTTGCCAATACCTCGTGGTACTATGTATAGTTGCTTTCGGCATAGCCTAATTTATGCTTGTCTATATCGACTCTCGTAAGGAAGGACGAGTGTCTTCCCCGATTTGAGAGCTCCACAGCCACGACAGAGTCGCAATATCGCCGGAAAGTATCCAGATACCTCCTCGTAGTGAGATACAGAGCCAAATTGCTCAAGGGCTCCACCCGGCCTGTCTGCTTACTCGTACTATCACGAGTGCTGTCAAATATCAAATCCCGTATTGTCTGCGTCTTACGACGCCGTCACCTGACAGCAAGACGGATGCTGGAAGGTCCGGCAAAGTGAGAATGTTGCAGTGCAGACGGCAATGCCTGCCAGATGCAGATTTACATACGGCGTAGTCCGTACGGGTACGAGTACATACGAGTAGTAAGCAGGCGGGATGCCAGTCCGTCGGCCTCATGGCCCCTGTCAAGGAGCTGTCAAGGGGCCAAGGGGGAGCCTTAGTCAGCAGGCACTTTGACGCCTCGGATTTCCCTGCCAGCTTCCTTGCCTTTTCGGGACGTGTTTCTGTGTGGGAGGCAGTGATCAGAAACCCGGTCCCTGGTCGCCAGAACTCTCCTCTTGCACGCGCACTCGGGACTCGAAGGCTCTAACCCGCTTTCGGCCACTCGAAACACACATTCTCATCCCTCATCCTCCACCGGTCACTCGGTCAAGGCTGTGGGGCAACGGAGCGTGAGTCTCGCGACAACGTGGTTTTGGCCAGCAGCCTATGTAGGCTTAGGCCTCTGCACTACCGCCCCCCTAACCAAAAGACGGCCATCTCGCTCGTACGCTTTTTGCACTTTATACACTCATGCCAGACGGCGAAGCTCGTATTGGCCTCCAGAAAGCCGAGAGCTCAGCCTCCCTCGGCCGGGCCCTTCTTGTTTGCTCGGAATATATTCATTTGCTTTGTCTCGCGCTTGTCGGCAGCAGGAACGATCTCTGACTTCTCGCGCGTGGGAGACGTCCCTTGGCCATACAAGCGCTAGCCGAGGCCTAAGCAACAGGAAGGTTCCTTTCTTCTTTCAGGAGGTCCAGTGCCGGGTCTAGACTGCCAAGTACTCCGTACTATGAAGATACGTTCTTACACGAAGCTGTTGGAGGCGTCAGGCGGTCACATCCAACTACGTCTAGTCGTCACAACAAGGTCTCGTCACATCTTGCTCTTCTACTTACCCTTCACTCGTCTCTCCAGCCAGGTCCGTCTCTCCAGCCAGGTCGCCATATATGCGGTCTGTGCACCTGTCATCATCATGTGGGATGTCCTAGCTGCGGTCAAATAGAGATAACGTCCTGCAGCTTGGAAAGTCGCCGAACATGGCCGTCTCCCATTCGCCAATTCGCCGCTCGGACATCATCGCCCGTTATTCTACGCTTCATGTCAGTCAGTCGTCACCACCCGCACGGCCCGTTCTGCTAATCATATCATGGCATTGCTCTATTTGAACGATGTCCTGCAGGCTGAATGTGCCGACCTGTCAAGCTGGGGTGTTTATCCAGTGATAGTGACAGCTGGCGCGAAGTGCATGCATGAACAGTATGTGTATTAATGCGACAGGCACTGTTCTCCGGACTTTCATGTCGGCACGGCACTGCGTGGGCGATCCAGATGCTATGTATGGCCCGGGCTCACCTAGACGAACTGCCCCGAGTCGATGATCGGCTTCGGGCTTTGATAACGGCCAAATCACACATGGCCAATCCACCCACCTGCATCCAACGCTTGTTGCCGAGTCCGCTTCCCGTCCACGAGTATTTCAACGTCTTCTTGCATCGTATCAGCAAGGGTCGAATCGAGACAAAGGAGGTCATGTTTTGTGACTTTTCTTGCATGGGCTTCCGACAATCCACCTCTGCCTCGAAGCTCTCCGCTCTAATTGGCCCGTCCTGCCTCAAGATATCAAATCACTCTGGTTCGACTACTTGTCAGAGACCAGCCACAGCGTTGCAGTCACGCTGCAGGTTTTCTGCTGCACTGCAACTGCACCCAGCCCGCCATCAAGTGTGTCCAATCTCAATCTCAAACCAACTCGGCCTGTCCTGGTCCACATGTCTGGCCTGCGTCACAGACCGGTATTACCGTAGAGATCGACAAACAGTACGGAGCAGCATGTCTGGTTCCCTGGTACTCCCCGCCTCCTGGCCGATCGTCATGCCGGTTTCAACTCGAACTCCAACAACGTGCCGGGGGATCGTCTCGCATTCCGGCTCCCTTTGATGCTTCCCGGCCTGCACACACATCGTCAAGCTTGGACGTTGGGCTATTGCGGCCAAGATCGTCGTCTCCTGTTCATCGCTCTTTTGCCACTTCTTGACCTCGCTTTTGACGTCGTGCTAATCCCAATCTTCCAAGGCGCATAGACGGCCGAACATGTGCTCGTTATGCGCGCCGTGCGCATGTTTTCGGTCTACTACTGCGACGGGACGACGTACTATGTAACATGCTCTACTCATATCGTCCTTGTACGTCGTATGGCTATGCAACGCACAGACTGTGACGCCGATGTCGCACGCATACATACTGTGTAGTAAGGCCGGAGAGACGGTCGAATTAGGCAGCTTGGTGGCATCCGCTACATAGTATGCTATCTTTGACGATAAGAGTAAGGTTTGCGGATAGCGCAGTCCTGCATCTGGCGATTGATCAAACCCTTGGCTCGTCCTCTGCAAACGCCAACGGCTATCCAGATTTCCGTTCGGGGGCTCGCCGTATCTCAAAGTAAGGGACATAGGGGCCTCTCCATAGGAGAAACACACTAGAAGGACAAGAGAATGGTGGGGGAGGGAGAGCATCGCCATGTCCGCAAGGTCCGTCGTTTCTGAAGCGTGTCCCACCAACAGAGCTTATTTCTAGCTGCTCACGAATGCGGAAGTCTTCTCCGCCACTACAGGGCCAAACGTGTCTCGCTAACGCGGGCGCGCTGGGGGCCTAATCACCCGAATCCCCTTTTATTTTGCTGGAAAACATCGCAAGGCTCTTCCCAGCTACGGAGCTTTTTCGTCTCACCTGCCTGTATATGAGCAACCATAAATGCGCTAGTAGGGCCACAGGGCTGAGCAACCTTTTAATAGACAAATAACCTGTTGCGTCGCTCAGTCTCCACGGCATCACAATCTCAAACAGCGCCACCCATGCTCCGTAAATGTCGGTATCTGGCTCTACCCTCACCATTGCCATCCTTACTGCTTATTGTGCATCTACATCGCCGGTGCGCGCTGCGTCTCGCCCGCACTGATATCATCCTCCTCCTGCTGCCGGGCGATGCCGAAAACAGACTGGTGCTTCAGACAGGGATTAGAACCTGAGACATACTACGACCTGCGCCAGTCTGCGCCTTGCATGAGGCCCCGCAACCCGTAATCAGCTCGTGCAGGGAACAAGTCTTGGTCTTTGCCCTGAATGCTTGTTCGTCATGATGTTAGTTGCATCCGCAGAGTCAAAAGCATCTAAGCGACCCCGGACAAGCCAAGCGGGTTTTTTCCTCTCGTTTTTCACGATCCCGGCCCCATATCACCGTCCAACGTGCCAACGTGCCTTTTTCACGCGCACATCGTCACTATCATCATCATCACATCAGTCCGACCAACGCGACGTGACTTCTATGCCCGTTTGTTCTTACATTTATACTGACGGCCGAATCTCGGACGAATGCAGGGAAACAAGCGGTCCGCGCTGCTGCAGCAGTAGCTCGTTGTAAGTCGTATTCCCAGTTGTGATTTGCAATGTTGGGACGCAATGCAGCTCTTTTCGAGTACTATGTAATGTGTAGATGAGGCACCCGGCGCTTTGGCACGCCCCCCTCCCACCCCTGTCTCGGTGGAAGTCAGCAAAGGCGTTCGTGAGAGGCGAACGGACGCATCGTTGCAAGCGAATGTTCTATTTCAAAGGCACAATTCCGCCACCGTGCGCGAATTAGTGGACAGCCGACGGTGATCAGGCAGGGTGCGCGTAAAAGGGGTATCGGGATGACGGACACCTGCTAGGCCAAGCTTCCGAGCCAGAGATATGCAGATTTGTTGCCGTTTTTAGATGTGTGTTGACGATGCCGCGTCTTGTAAGCCCGTCTTGTGTCCGTCTGCATCCTCTTGCCATATGGCGTTGGGGACACGAGGCGGGGGAGCCGGAGGCACCGTCCAGCAGGTGTCCAGTGCTTTGACAGCACGACCGAACAAGAAGGTCGGCTAGCTGAACTGCATAGCCTCCCCGCCATACTCGGCTGATAAGCGCTCGCATGCATTGCACTCTATGCCCTGTGCTTTATGCTTCACACGTTCGTTGTCGTATCTGCCTTGTTCTGGTACCGTGATAGGTCATCTGCTGGAACTCGAACACTCTCGTACTCATACTCCTTCTCCAAAAGTGAGGTCGTAAAAATAAGCATGAAATCAGTCCGGGCTGGCAAGTTGTCTAAATACAATACTTCAAAAAACAAGGCAGGTTTTGTTTGGGGTGGCGTAGACCAGTTGCAAGGGGGCGCATGTGCTCTTGCAATATTTGCCGTTTCTGTTGATATGTTCCCAACTGTTGTCGATCTCGTATTGAAGCCTCTGGCATGGTCATGTCTGAGATGTCGTACGTCTTGAAGCCGCTCTCTGCTCGTAAATGAAACCCATCCTAAACATCGCCCGCATTAGTTGTTCCAGGAAATGGCACCGAATATGCGTATAAAGCGGCCAACCACCATGATACAAAATCAAAAATAGCTAAAGCTCGTCCAAATACAGAAATTGAGAACGCCAAAGGTCCAAAAACCACCAGATCCATTATACTCCATTTTTGTGTAATCATGTCTTCATCTCTCTTAATCATCCGTTCAAGTTGCTCCAGTCTCAACAGGTCATCACAGAATATCAAAAGACTCTACAAGAAGAAGGCTGCGACTGCTTGACCCTACACTCACATCGTAGCTGCCTCGCTGCAACAGCCACATCTGTGCCACCGTATCCCATATGCTCAGGTCCCTGCGCGTCAGTGAGAACTCGACCGTGGCTGTCTGCGACGTGTTGAGAAATGTCTTTTCAAACCCACGGAGCTGGCGGACTGGCACAGCCGAATCGCTGCCAGTGTCGTTGCCACCACCTGGGAGTGTGATGTAGAGTTGTGCAACCTCGGCCCCATCTACATCGCCTGTGTTGGTTATGTTTGCTGTGACTGTCACCAGCGTATCCCAGAGATCAGCCTGGCCACCTTGTCGAACAGCGCCTGTGGGGTAGCGGGCAAATAGATTGCTGTTATCGCTGCCAGTGCTAGCATTTCCGGAGGCACTTCCAGACGATGACTTGGTGATCTGGAGGCCAGTATAATTGAATGTTGTGTACGAAAGACCGAAGCCAAATTCAAATCGTGGCGTTATATTGCTAGCATCAAAGCGTCGGTAGTCAATGAACACGCCTTCTGAAAAGTCAGCCTGCGGAAAGTTGACATAAATGCCTTCGGGCAATGCCGGGTCCAAGACGGTGCCGTAGTCGGATTCATTCATAGCTACCGTGTATGGCAGTTTGCCCGACGGGCTTGACTGGCCGTACAAGATGGACACAAGTGCTTGTCCGGAGTATTGGCCCGGCAGATGAGCAAATATCAGCGCTGTAACGTTGGTATGGTCGATCCATGGGTCGACGACACGCACGCCAGCGTTGTGCATAACAACAATGGTGTTGCTGCACTGGTCGGCGACATTTTTGATCAGTTCATCCGTGTAGTCGTCCCGAACTCCGGGCCGGTCATAGCCTTCAGATGCCCATGCATTGACGAAAATGAGACAGGCGTCAGATGCAGCGTTGACGCTGGGAATATCCGTGGAAAAGTCCCAGAATAACTCGGTACCGTCAGTCCAGGCTTGTTGCATAATGGCATCAAATGGTGCGCTGACGAGTGACTGAGACGTAGCGCCTGAGCCGCCGCCAGAGAACAGCGTGCCGTTTAGTGCGATGGCTGAAGGTGACTTCGGCGGACCGCTGTTGAAGGCCAGATATGTTTCCGTTTCGTTTGCTGATTCTGTCCCAAAACTCCATGCCGTAGTGCTACCGGGAGTGAAGTCGTTCCGATCTGGAGCCTTTGCCGAATATCCAAATATCGATATGAAGTTGGGCGCTTTTAAGGGCAAAGCGTTGTCAACATTTTTCAACAGCACATGGCCTTCAATGGCACCGTCCAACAACGCTTGTTTTGCAGTAGAGTTGCGGCCATCGACAATATCATGCGGCTTTGTGAGGTCCGCTGGCATACCAATGCCAGGCGTCGGGAAGTCTGAGTCTTGATCCATCTGGTACCATGTTGCAATGATCCTGGCCACGTGTCAGTCTACAGTGTGATGAATATACTGTAACAGTCTCTGCCGTACCTTGTTGCCATATCGGTAATTCGAGATTCTGCCACAGAGCCATTCTGAACCGCTTCGACCAGATGGCTCCCCCAGAAGGCGCTTCCTGATGGCATAGACATGTCCATTCCGGACAGTGCTGTAGCCACGCCGGCGTGTTGTGCCTGGGGAGGCCATGTCAGAAGGGCAAGGTATGCAAGAAACCACGAGATGCAGACTTACACCCCAATCAGATACGACAAAGCCCTGAAATCCGAGCTCCGTTTTCAACAGTCCGTTCAATGTCTTGCTGTTGGCACACCCGTACGAATTGTTCACCCGGTTGTAAGAGCACATAATGTTTCCCGTGCCTGCGTAAACAGCATCTTGAAACGGCCTGGATATGTTGCTGTGTTAGTATAAAACACACGAGATAAATTCGGCAGCAGAAGCATTCGATTTGTAATAGGATGGACGGACCAAAGATAGAGCTCATGCATGGTTCGATCATCAATATTAGACGACACTGCCTCCTTACCGTCGGTTGGTTGGCGGTTCGTCTCCTGTTCATTGGCAATAAAATGCTTGGCTGTGTTAGGCAGAGTGGTATCTTCACAAAATGAACGAGATCCTACTTTTGTGCTTGTTATCACCCCCTCGTTTTGGCAGCCTGTGACCGTCTCATATGCCATTATGCCAGCGAGGTAGGGGTCAACAGAAAATCCTGTTGCGTGTAAGTAGACTGGTAAATAAACCAGACTGCGACCGAAAAAGTCAGATAAACTTACCCTCCCAATACCGTCCAGTCCGGACAGTCCGGCCGACAGGGCTAATAACCGGGCCCAAGAGGACGTTGACTCCTTTTTTTTTGAACTCGGCGGCCATACCGCGGGCCCTCTGTGCGGCCAGATCGCGGTTCCAGCTGGCACCAACATGGATGCCGCTTGGCCACGAGCTGACAAAGTCCGTATTGCGCAAGCCGTTGCCGGCATCGCTTAAGCACATGCCAGGAAATCCGACGCTGGACACGGGCGATATGTAGCCAGAGCAGCCGTTGGAGTACGAGGACGCGCCGGTGGTCAAGCTCACACGTTCTTCCAGAGTCATATTGTTGACAAGGGCAACTGCCTTGCTGTAACTGACGGCCCAGGAACCAACACCAGTCATGTTTGCTAAAGGGGCGGCAGAGATCAGTAGAGCTCTCAAGAGGGATCATGGGACTTGAAGCCCCTGCAGGATGGCACAACTTACGTGATGGGTACACCGGAGGGGACTGGCCATAGAAATATGAGTCGCTGGTGATGACCTGCATACCGGAAGTGTCGCCGGCGTCACCACGAGACTTGTGGCTGCTTCGGTTGCGGAGCGCAGCCAGCCCCGAGAGGCCGCCGCCGAGGATAACGGCAGCACCTGCAGCTACTATAGCGATTCCCTTCTTGGTCCGAAGAAATGGCGGGATCTTGCCTTTCATGTCGGCTAGTCAGCTGGAATGCTGGGTGTCCGGTCCGGGCTGCTTGACAAAGCTAGAGTCAACCGCCGGTTCGTAGCGCGCGTAGTCCATTTGAGGCGATGGGCGAGCAAGAACGAGTCGATAAACGATTGTGATGCAGGCGTCTTGTTGGCCGATGTAGAAGATACGTTCAGCTTCCGGTGATTTTATTGGTATTTTGTGCAAGAGGCAGTTGGACGTTGGCTACTTCCTTCTGTGCACGGCGGTATCAAACCGGGAAAGAGTAATTCATGTGGGAATACAAGATATGAATGAGGAAAGAGCAAAGAGAACAAACCAATACGGGCTTCACGTCATTCTTCAATGGTGCATTGATGTCCTCCAAATATCATGAAATCATCTGTCAAAAAAACAAGGTTACTTTAGTCGCAAGTGTACTCCGTAATACGAGCATGTTGCTAGGACGATGGTCAGCAACGGCCGGCCACGCCATTCTCTTCACGGCCAGAGCTGATCGAGCAGAGCATTTTGATTGGGCGTTGACTTGTCCTATTCAGAAAGGCTGCAGACGGAACGTGGACGGGGCGACGGAAAAAGCGGGGCTGCCGAGGGCCAAGATCATAACATGCAGACATCGAGACAGAAGGGAAGGAGAACAAAGTCCAGGTACGAAGTACACCGGCACGCTTGCGTCCACGTGGCTAATAAGCAGCCAGTCAAACGTGGGCATTCCGGCCACTGCCCCTTTCTACCCGCATCACCAATCTGCACGATCGTCTTGAATTTGGGGTTGTAAAGTGTTCTTTTCTATAGCACGTATGATCGATCCTCTCGATTCCTCCCAACAAAAAAGCCCTGCAATCACCGAACCACGCTCCAGTACAAGAGAGAAAATAGGCAGTGACTCCTTGTCAACATTAAACAGGATGATACCGAATC
The DNA here is from genome assembly GCA_001455505.1 of Leptographium lundbergii. Lineage (NCBI taxonomy): Eukaryota > Fungi > Ascomycota > Sordariomycetes > Ophiostomatales > Ophiostomataceae > Leptographium > Leptographium lundbergii. The sequence goes on from LDEF01000018.1 coordinate 275,275, forward strand.
AGATTTGTTATCGTAATCATGTCGTTGATATAAGTAGAGGACACTTGGTGTGTCAGTGGTTGTAAGCGCGCGAATGAACTGCATTCGCGTTGGCATGTACAAGTGATGTGTATAAGGCCTTATGGGTCGCTCCGCAAAGCGCTCCCAAAAGAGAACACAGAGTTCTGGGTCCTCTGCTTGTCAGCCGAGCCGCACAACCTTTCGGTAATGGTACCCGCCGAGATGAGCAGCAAAAAAAAAAGAAAGTTGTCGACCCAGGCCAAAAGTAGAGGTAGGAAATATGTAACGACAGGGTGAGAAGAACCAGTGTAGGTGTGTAGGTGTAGTAGTAGCTAGGTAAGTGTAAATGTACAGCCGAAGGAAAGAAAAGACAGTCGCCGAGCCAAAAGGTATAATAATGCGTGATATAAACAGTCGCTAGATTTTTGCTTCTTGATTTTCTGTTGCAAATGCAATGTCGAGACCACCTCCTCGGGCGCATCGGGAGGAGGCAGGGAGAGAGAGGAATGGCGGGAGGGAGCGCGTCCCCCACGTTCTCTCATAGTATCAACTGCTTGAGGTTCCGCTGGATGATCATGTCCTGGACGGAGCCCATGGTGATCTTGAGCAGGTTGGTGTCGGTTGCGTTTGTGAAGTGGCCGTAAATCTCCTTGTCCGGGTTGCGGCTGAGGGCGCGGAACTTGTCCATGAAGTAGCGGCTGACCTGCTTCGCATCGTCCGGAGGGCCCTGGTAGTCTGTGAAGCCGTGGGCCGAGATGGGGCTCCGGGCCAGCTTCTCCTTGAAGAGGTCCATCTTGTTGAGGAAGAGGATGAGGGCCGACTTGGTGAACCAGTGCGAGTTGGCGATGGACTCCCACAGCATCAGGGCCTCGTTCATTTGGTTCTGCAGGACGTCTTGGTTAGCACGTGGCCCGTCGTCGGCGTCAGGCATTCCCTCTCGCAACTTACCCCGTCCTTGTCTTCTACCAGGCACTGGTCGTAGCCGGAGATGGCCACCAGGAAGAGCAGGCAGTTCACGTTCTCGAAGCAGTGGATCCACTTCTTGCGCTCCGACCGCTGGCCGCCGACGTCAAACATGCGGTACGACAGGTGGCCGAGGTCGAAGACAGTCTCGGTGATGCCAGTGGTTCGCAGCCGTGACCGGAGCAGGTCCTGGTCGTTGGGCACATAGCTGGGATCCCAGAGGCGGTCGAGGTCGGAGCAGAAGCTAGAGGTTCGTTGGTTAGGACACGCGAGCAGACATCCGGGACATTCTGGCAGACGTACTACTCGAGATTGTCGTGCAGGGCAAACTCGTTTCCCTTTGTGATGGCGTGCCGAACACCAGCGTCCACCCAGAGCTCCTTGATGGGCTCGAGGTAGTCGGCTGGTAGCGGGTCGCTGGCGCTGACTTCGAGCTCTCTTAGAACCAACGCCATGTTGTGCTGCTGCTGTGTCAGCGCACTGCTCGTCTCGGCGGGCTGGCCGGCCGGTGCTGTCGTCCCGTTCGTCGTCACGTACCTCGTTCTCTTTGTTTTCAAACTCCACGTCCATCTCCTGCATGGCGTCGGCGATGACCTGGAAGGACTGGACGATGTTGCCGAAGATGACGGGCTTCCACTCGAGCTTCTCGTTGTTGCTGAAGCCTTGTGAGTAGATCAGCTTCATCTGCTTCAGCACGGTCGACTTGCCCGACTCGCCGGCACCTGGAATTGTCAGCATTGGCGTCCAGGATTGCGCGAGCTGAGGCGGAAGACTTTACCTAGCAGCAGCAGCTTGATCTCCCGGGATAGCCGCTTCTCATCGGCGCGGATGGCCTTGTCGAGCTCCCGCGACCGTGCCGCATCGACCTCGCTGTTCTTGTTGCGAGCGCCGAAGCACATTGTGAGGAAGGAAGGAGAAGGGGGAGGGTGGGGTGGTTCCTGTCCAACTGGCATTCACGATATCAACCTCTCGGGTCCGTCAGAGAGGCTTTCTGCAGAAACGTGCCCCCAAGGGGAAGAATAAAGAAGTCGGTTGTTAAAGAGATTGTAAGGAAAAAAAAGAAGCAGACGAGGGTGAGGGGCGTGGAAGCAGGCAAGCAAGTGGATAGCGCAGTGGAGAGCGTCCGGCGCTGGTAAGAGATAGCGTCGTTCGTCTGTCGCTGTCGGGTGCTTTTGCCCGTTTCTTTATTTAGGCGGCACGCTTTGCCAGTGACAATGAAGGCTAGACTGGGGAAGAAGAGTGGGACCCTTTGATGTAATGGCAGAGAAAGAGGTCCGGCGAGGATGAAAGAGACGGTTGAAGAGCTGCAGAAGTGAGGGTGTGGGTAAGCCGGTGCTGGCAATCGTACGGCCGATGAGATGGACGGAGGCACCGAAGACCCTTGACGCGAGAACTGCACGAGGACGAGCCGAACTGGCACCCCTTAATGGGATAATTGGCGGATCGGCGCTGGACAGGGGAGGGCGAGCAGGGAAAAAGAAAGAGAGGGAGCGAAAGAAGGAAAAAAAGAAGAGGGCTGGCGCGAGAAAAGGGGCAGACCAGACCGGTCGAGACGATTGCTGCGTTGCTTGCTGCGTAGAGAGCGGAAGGAGTGTCGACGGATGATCGTCTGGGCCTTTGGCAACGCTCTTCGCTTCTGGCTCGTACTCGTGGGAGAGACGGGAAGACGGGAAGACAAAAAAGACTGGGCGCAGGTAAAGTATCGGAGCAGGATTCAGGACAGGAGGCAGACAAGACGGAAGACGAGCAAAACAGGCGAGGTGGTGTGGAAATCAGAGGCAGAACAGAGATATACGACATGCGGAATAACACTGCGACGGTGCACATGGAGCCAATACTACAAGAATGCGAGACGACAAAAACGACAGAAAAGGCGGGCTCGGAATGGAGCCTCCACGAGGACGGTTTTGTAACGTTATAATGAGGATGCGCGCCCCCCCGGCCAGCTCTTCCGGGGGGGAATGGTGCTGTCTGGTGTTAGCTCCCCGTTGTCTGTATCTAAACACATACTATGTCGACTCCACGCTCGACGGATGCGGAGCTGTGCAGGAGGCGAGAGATAAAGAGGCAAAATAAGAGGCAAAAGAGGCAAAGAAACGGCGTTTGGGCTAGTCTCTTCCAGAGGAGCAGCAGGACCTGCTGCCAGCAGTGGCTTCCCGCTCTGTCTGTCTCGGTCCTTCCGTCTTGGGCTGACGGCCTCCGGTGGCTGGACTCGACTCCGGCCTCATTGATTTGCTCTGCCAACACTCGCACATGGCAGGTATTGCCTACCTGTCGCCTCTCATTTCCTGCTCGGCGCCGGCAGCTCTTGTACACAGTACTAAGCCACGCAGAGCCATGCCCGGACAGGGGACGGTGGGCAGATACTCCAGAAAAGGGGGGCCGCTGTCGTTTTGCATGCTCTGCCAGGCCGGCAGCAGAGCATCATCAGCGTACAGTGCGGGACATAGGTGCGCACGGAGCTCATCTGCTAGCTCCGGCACGTGATTTGTGCTGGATCGGGGCGGGAGATGAAGCACCAACTGCCGTCGGCGCCGGCTGGCCGTGTGCCTGTTTGGGCAGCCCTTTCCGTGCCTGTTTTTGTTTTGTGCCGCCAACATACGATGCCGGGGCGGCTGATAAGGCCCAAACGGCCTAGCAACGTCCGACTCGTCTCCAGTTTGTTTTGTTTGCTTCCTCCTGCGACGCATGCAAAGCGGAGAGGCAGCGAGCTTACCGGCCGTGCGCTAGCGCGCTTTCCAGAGTCCTCGTACTGTGAGGCGGCCACAGGGGGGAAAAGGAGGCGCCTTCCGATAGGCTGCTTTGGGGGGACCGCAAAGACGAAAAATGCAGGGTGACATCCAGCGGGAAAATTGCAATGAAGAAGAGAAAAACGGCCATGGCCCCACCGCCGAGTCGTCCCGCCGAGCAGGGAGAAGGCAAACTGGGGGGGTCCCTTTCCAGCGAGCAAGAGGCCGCCAGAACTAGGAGCCCGCGAACAGGAGCCCGCAAGCCAGGAGCCGGCGAACCAGACGGGTAACAGCTAAAAGTGGCTGTCTTCTCCGCACAGCTACGTCGTGTCGTGGGCAATATTAAATATTGGGAATCGCATATCGTCCGCATAGCGACCGGGGGTCTCCCTTATGGTGGGTGGAGACGGCGGTGCTGTCCAGGCCTATTACGGAGCAGATAGCATGCTCGTACAGGGCAACGGCCCTGAAACACAGTACCATAGACGCATACGACGGTGCATGGGCCCCCTGTAAGGGAGGGGGGCTTCCCGGCCAGGAGCCGGGACGGCGGCATACGAGTACAGATTACACGTACGGAGTACAGCGGGAAAACAGCAGCATCTTGCACCAGGAAGGGGAGGTGGGTCCGCCATGTGCTCGAAAACCGGGGCGTCGTGATTGCCTGGAACGCCGGTGCTGATTTTTGTAGGAACAACTGGAAAAAGATGCGGCCGGAAAAAAGGGCGCGCGATACGCTATCTGACAAGAGGATACGAGCAGGACGGAGTACGGACTACGGGTACTATTCGTAATATGTAATGCGACTGCGAGCACGCGTCGTAGATGACTACCACGTTTCTAACGCAGCGCAAATGCAGCCAATATGCGCTACGACGCCGCGGACGAACGTCAGATCGGGAAAAAGGGGTGGTTGACAACGGCGCTGCATTGGGCTCCGCACGTCGTGCAACGACAGCGGATATAGGGGCACAGGCCGGCAGCATTTTACATAGCATTTTACGGATTACTCTTGCTTTGAATGACGTCTTGCATGCAAGCGTACGGAGTACGGAAAACGTATTACTCTGGCTACGGAGTACGCAGTACTCGAATCTTACTTGTGCGCACTAACACGTGTACTTGTGCAAAGTAGTCAGATACTATCTTATGGAGTACATTCGGAGTACATGGAGATGTAATATCTACCGAGTACTCCCTCTAGCCTCTCCTTTCTGCTGCTGATCGGCAGCCCTTCATCACCGCCGACCCATGGACATGTCCACTACTCCGTACTCCGTACTTCTCCTGTCATATGGCCGTGGCATAGTAAAGGCCCCTGGATCGTCAGGGTCAACTCGTATCTTACAGACAGGCCCGTACGGAGTACTATTGTGTATCTTGTCTCTGTGTACGGAGTATTCCGTATCAGTATGCATCTTCTTCGCCATCACTCGCCATCACGGCTGGTGGCGGAATGCTCGCAATCCTCGTCCACGCCGGTTGGCAACGTCGCCCTGGTTGCCATGCGCCAACCTTAGTTTGGCACGTACGGAATAGAGTACGAGTACTCCGTACCGCTGTTACTCCTGCTCCTACACCGAGTTTCATCTTGCGGCTATTTTGCACATCGGTCAGATTGGCCATGTGTCCTCCACGACCTGAATCGACCGCATCGCCCAGATTGACTAACCAAAACCTCCGCCCTGCTGTTACTGCGTTCGTGTGGCCTTCTTTGCCCGTCTTTGTGGTCGTATTGCTAACTATGTACTCCCTGATCGACGTGCTCGTAAGATACGATACTCCGTAATACGCTTCTCTCCCGTTTCTGTCCCAGAACGCCCCTATTTAATCTAAACGACCACTCGCCTCTTCCATCTCCACCTGCCATCAAACGTCGAAGATGGGCCCGATGCCCTCTGTGCCGCCCTGCCGGCTCTCCACGAGGTCTAGCCGCCAGCCTTCCCAGTTCTTGAGTGCCCTCTTGGCCTCCCGCACCCGTTCCAGCCGGCTGCGAGCCTCTTCTTCCTGTGCTCGCCGGAAGGCCTCTTCGTCAAAGTCCATGTCGTCGTCGTCGAGGAAGCCGTCGTCGTCGGTGGCGCTGTGCTGGTGGTGATGGCCTGGGCCCTGGTGCTGGTGGCCCTGATGGTCATGACCGCCCACGCCTGTGAGCGCGGTAAAGAGCTCGCCGAGGCCGCCGCTGGCGCTCTTCTTGCCGGCCGTCGGCGAGAGATCGACGTCGCTAAACTTGCGCGCCTTGGCCGCGTCGCCGCTCTCGTCCGGCCCCAGCTGTAGCTCCTTGCGCCGGTCCTGCCAGATGCCGTGGCGAAGATCTGTGTTCTCGGCCTCGAGCGTCCGCACCCGCCGCTCCAGCCGCTGTCGCTCCTCGTCCTCCAGCTCGTCCAGGTGGTCGGTGTCGGTGCCGCCGCTGTCCTGCGCCTCGCGCTTGCGCAGCTTCAGGTTCTCGGCCTCGAGCCGTTCGACCTGCGCCCGTGCCTCGCCCAGCTCGTGGTCGATGCGCTCCTTGTCGCGTCGCAGCGCCTGTGTGCGCGCGTCGTGCTCCTTGTGCAGCGTCGTAAGCGTCGCCACCTTCCTCTCCAGCGCCTCGACCTTGCGCGACAGCTCCTCGCGCTCGGCCGTGCGCTCCTCCACCTCCTTCTCGACCGCCCGCAGCTTCGTCTCGGCGCTCGTCCGCGCGCTGCCCTCCCGCACCGCCTTCTCCGACGCCCGGTCGAGGTTCCGCTTGAGCTCGGCTAGCTCGCGCTGTGCGCTGCCTGCTGCTTTTTCGGCCCGTGCCAGCTTCTCCTCCAGTGCCGACACCTGATCCTGTCTCTTGCCCGACTGTTCATCGCTGCCGCCCTCGCTGCCCACCGACAGCCGCTCGACGTGGGCCCGCAGCCGCGACACCTCCAGCTCCATGTTCTCAATCGTTTCCGACTTGGACCGTAGCTGCGCCTCGAGCTCCGTCATGGGCGGTGAGGACGTGCTGATCGACGGCGACGCTCCGTGCCGGGGTGCCGAGCGGACTTGGAGCTGCGCGTTCTGCCGCTGCAGGCCGGCCAGCTCCGATTTCTGCCTATTAGCGACGGGAACACGTCAGGATCGGGACAGGCATGCGTCCGGGGACCTACCAGCTTGGCCAGCTCGCTGGACGAGTCGGTACTAGAAGATCCATCGCGCACATCTGCGTCTGCCAGCGCTTCCTCGGCCTTCCGCCAGCGCTTCTCGGCGTCGGTCGCGTCCTTGGTGAGGCGCTTGTTCTGGGCTTCGAGCTCTTCGATGCGCGCAGCCTGCTTGCGGTAGATGTCTGCAGCCGATTCCGCGCTGGGACTCAGCGGCCCGGAAGAACCGAAGCGGAAGGACGTGGAGCGCAGGTGCGAATGTTCCGTCTTGACGGCCGCGACAGGAGGACTGGGCGACGTTGGTGCTGAGGCGGTCCCATCGTCGTCGTCCTCCTCAGCCTCATCGCTGTCTTTGTCGTCTTTGCCGTCTTTGTCCTTGGGGCTTTCGCTCGGCTTGTCGTCTTCCTTCTCGTCCTTGTCGTCTGGCTTCTTGCTGCCCTTGTCGCTGCTCTCTGTAGCTGCCTCCGTTGCCGGGCTGCCTGCCTTGTCCTTCTTGTCCTTGCCTTGTTTGGCTTTCTGCTTTTTCATTTGCTCGACCTGTTCCTGTCAGTCTCTGCAGACAGGCAGACACGTAATGCTCTGGACAACCCAAAGGGCAGCCTACCCGTTTCTTGGCCGCGGCCAGCCTCTCGGCCTTGGCTTTCTCGTTGTCCGCCATGGCGTGAGGGGGTCGGTAATATGCGTAAAGAACCTTTCGGCTTCTGTATTGATCGCAAGACAATTCTGGTCGTTTGGAAGGCGATTCGACCGTGAGAAGATCAAATGGTTGTTACAGTGTTGGCCGTTGGAATTCGCCCAATACGAACAGGTTGCAAAACACGTCACTCCCAAGCGGAAAGCAAGGGAAGGTGCAAGCTTCACCCCTAGCTGTTCCTAGTGGGTTTACTCCTGCCACATTCTAAATCCGGCGCAACGGGAGCTGTTCGAGTGCGCACTGTAATCCGTATTACTGGCCAATCTAGCTCATGTCTTGTCATGCAGGACACAACGGCTATTGTAAACCGAAAGGCGCTCAACAGCATGGCCTCACGCTCGCCTCATCTTTCTCGTGGCCATCTCTGCGAGCCCATCCCATAGCCGGGGAATTGCCCCGTATGAGAGTACGGCCCCCGTTCTTTCCTGCACTGTGCTTCTGCCTTGTACGAGCATATAGTACGAGCACTCTGTAAGCTACCGTCACCCTGCACACAGCAGCTCTCGTCCAAGCACTAGCGGCTGTTTGCCAGTTGTTGCGAGGTATCTTCCCAGCTTGCGAGCCGTTTGGGGCACCTGTCGGTTCGAGCCCCCACGTCGCTTTGTTCTTGCCCCGCCTGTAAATCAGCGATTAGCTCGCCTTTCCAATATTAATGACGAGACTCTTCAGCGGCATAGCCAATTGAAACGGCCGCAGCATTGTGCAGTCTCATCTCTGTCTTGCTCTTCCATCTTTTCGTTCCTTTCGTTCCTTTTGTTCCTCTCCCCTTCCCCCTTCTCCCCTCTCCCTTCCTCTTCCGTCTTCCCCTCCAGACAATGGCCGCTCTCCCGCTCCAGTATCCCGACCTGGCCATCTACCTGGCCGACGAGACCAACATCCCCATCATCTCCTCGGCCGGCCTGGGCCTGTTTGGCGACCGAGACGAGGCCGACGACGACGACGACGGCGCCGGCGCTCCTGCCGACGCCAATGGCGCCCGCAGGCGGCCGTCGCGCCGCCAGCGCGCCGAGGCCCTCGACGACCTGACGACGACGGCGTTTCGCGCCCGCGACGCCGCTGCCCGCCTCGGCCTCGGCCTCGACTGCCTCGACCCGGAGCCCGGCATGCCCAGCCTGACGGACGACGCCATGGCCGCCTGGGGCATGACGCCGCCCGAGCACGTCGTCGTCACGTACGAGTCCGGTGCCGTCCTCATCGAGAGCTTCCTCGACCCCCGCCAGCAGCAGCGCCTGCAGCGCATGCAGAGGCAGCGCCAGCAGCAGCAGATGCGCCAGCTGCAGCAGCTGCAACAGACCAGCCCGGCCGAGCTGCTCCCCGAAAACAACAACCCCTTCTCGCCACATGAACCCATCGACATACACCACTACGACGGCGACGACGACGACGACGAGCACGGCCCCGGCCCGCTGCTGGTCGGACTCGTCCTCGCTCCCGGCGAGCAGTCTCTACGCGATGCACGGCGGGCCACTGGCCGGTTACAGCGCATCGGCCATGCTGTCCAGCAGGATTGGGCGGCCCAAGGGTCGGGCTGAAGAGCTGGCGAGCGCAGAAAGAACAAAGGGAAAGGCCGGCAAGACCACAGACGACAGGACTTGTTTATTTTAAGCTCTACTTGGCTCATGTACATTCAATAGCTGCCCACAGAACCGCATTAACACAAAATGTAAGCCAAAGCATTGGTATCACCCTCCGCTTAAACAATCTGCTGGAAGGCACGGTTGATGGGAGAGCGGATGTTGGGGACGTCCTTCCAGAAGTCCACCGTTGCGACGGCACGCTTGGCAATGCCCTCGGGGGTGAACTCGAATTTCTGTCACGTGTCAGTAGGCGGCAGAGGAAGACAAGCAAGACGCACTCAAGGGGGACGGCATGCTCTCACCTTGTACACATCCTTGTACGGGCCCGAGGCACCGAAGCGGTTCAGGCCGAACTGCTCGTGAGTGTAGCGCTCCCAGCCCATGGTGGACATGACCTCGACGGACAGCGATGGGATGCCGTCGGGCAGGACGCTGAGGCGATACTCCTTTGGCTGGGCATCAAAGACCTCAAAGCACGGCAGCGAGACGACGCGGGCCTTGAGCCCGTTCTTCTCAGCCAGGTACTTGACCGTGTCGACGCAGATGCCGACCTCGGAACCGGTCGACACGAGTGTGACGTCGGCGCTCTTGTCCTCGTGCACGACGTAGCCGCCCTTGATGGCATGCTCGATCGTCGAGTTCTCCAGCTGCGGTAGGTTCTGGCGCGACAGGGCAATGATGCTGGGGGTGTGCTTGGAGGTCAGGGCGACGTAGTAGGCCGCGCTCGTCTCGTTGCCGTCGGCGGGGCGCCACACCATGCAGTTCGGCAGGGCGCGGAAGTGTGCCAGGGTCTCGATCGGCTGGTGAGTCGGGCCGTCCTCGCCCAGGCCGATGGAGTCGTGGGTGGCAACCCAGACGACGCGGACCTGCGACAGGGCCGACAGACGGATGGCGCCGGCGGCGTACGACACAAAGTTGAGAAAGGTGCCGCCGTAGGGGATCAGGGTGCCGTAGGCAGCAAGGCCGTTGAAGATGGCGCCCATGGCGTGCTCACGCACACCGTAGCGGACGTAGCGGCCGGCATAGTTACCCAGGCCGGTCGAGGGGGGCTGGAAGTCGACGGCGCCCTTCCAGCGGGTCAGGTTGGAGCCCGTCAGATCGGCCGAGCCGCCGATGAGCTCGGGGATGGACTCCTCGATCTTGCTGAGGACAATCTCCGACAGCTTGCGCGACGCGACGGCGGCGTCGGTCGGCTTGTAGACCGGCAGGTTCTTCTCCCAGCCCTCGGGCAGGTCGCCCTTCAGGCGGCGCACAAGGTCGGCGTGCTCGGCCTTGTACTCCTGGCCGTACTTGGCGAACAGCTCGTTCCACTCGGCCTCGAGAGCGGCGCCCTCGGCGACCTTCTTGGCGGTCAGGTCGTAGACGGTCTGCGGGACGACGAAGCTCTCCTCGGGGTTGAAGCCAAACTTCTCCTTGAGCTGCTTGATGTCGGCAGCCTTGAGGGGCGAGCCGTGGACGTCGTGGGTGCCCTGTAGCAGCGAGCCGAAGCCGATGACGGTGTGCAGCTTGATGAGCGTGGGCTTGTTCTTGACCTCCTGAGCGGCCTTGATGGCCTTCTCGATGCCCTCGAGGTTGTGGTCGCCGTCCTTGACCTCGATGACCTGCCAGCCGTACGCGTCGTAGCGCTTGCTGACGTCCTCGGTGAAGGCGACGTTGGTGTCGCCGTCAATGGTGATGTGGTTGTCGTCCCAGACGGCAATCAGGTTGCCGAGCTGCAGGTGGCCGGCCAGGGAAGAGGCCTCGCCCGAGACACCCTCCATCAGACAGCCGTCGCCGAGGAAGGCGTAGGTGTAGTTGTCAACGAGCGGGAAGCCATCCTTGTTGAAGGTGGCAGCAGTCTGGGCCTGGGCAATGGCCAGACCGACGGCGTTGGAGATACCCTGGCCCAGGGGGCCGGTGGTGACCTCGATGCCGGGAGTGTCGTGAGCCTCGGGGTGGCCGGGAGTGATGCTGCCGACTTGCTAGGATGAGTCAGCAGGAATGAATGGATAGCACGGGCTGCATTGCTGCATTGGATGGCACGGATTGCATTGTCACATACGCGGAAGTGCTTGAGGTCATCGATGGTGAGGCCAAAGCCGTAAAGGTGGAGCAGGGCATACTGCAGCATGCAGGCGTGGCCGTTCCTTGGAGCACCCTGTCAGCTAGCTGCCGCCGGATCATCCGGTAGCCATAGCTCTGGGGGTGTGGAGATCTCGGCACTTACGAAAGGACGAAGCGATCGCGGTTGAGCCACTTGGGGTTCTTGGGGTTGTACTTCATGATCCGGTTGAAGAGAACGTGAGCGGCCGGCGCCATGCCCCTGGGGAGGTGAGAGTGGTTAGCTTCAGTGTTCACCAATCTGCCAATGGGTTGGGACATCTCCAGCTTACATCGGGGCGCCGGGATGGCCAGAGTTGGCATGTGCGGTAGCATCAGCCTATAGGACAGCCGTGTCAGTTGCTTGAGAGCAGGAAAGGTGCCAGCAGTGACTGGAAGACAGCAAAATAGGGGGAAAACGGCATCACTAGCTACACGACAGCGCCAGCAGAATACATGCATCACTGATGGAAGCAAGCAAGAGCGGGGGCGGGGTAGCAGCATCTAACCGCGACTTACTGCCAGAACACGGATGGTGTTGATAGCCAGCTGGTCAACGTCGGTGTATCCCATGATGGCGGTTGTTGTGACGGGCGGAGAGATGGTGTTGTTTGGAGAGAATGGCAGAGGAAGGGAGCTGGAGAGAAGAGTTCGAAGAGGGAAGGAGGGGAGGAACGGGGATGATGTATGGCCGTGAATTTTTTAAAAGACGTGTCGGCACTAATGGAGCAAAATCGGAGCGAAACCTGACCTTGTCCTTGCGCCTGTTAGCCTTGCATTTTCTGCCAGTCTGCAACGACGGCCAAGTGGTTATGACGCAAAAAAAGCTCGCGGAAACCAAAGTGGGGGGTCGATGCCGCTTTCCCCGAGTTCCTGGCCGTTTCCTCGCTTTCTATCTGCAGGTGCAGCCATCGAGCAGGCAGGAGCGGGGGACTGATAGCAAACTTCCTGACGCGACCCCTCTCTATTCAGGCTGTATGCAGTGAGTACGAGCATTCGCACTTGAATGTACTTTTACGCTCCAAGATACGAGTATCGTACGTGGCCAATCCTCCAACGAAACCGTTGCAGCTGGAAGCCGCGACAGCTCTGCACGAGCTTGCCACTCCGGGTGCCGTTAATAAGCACCAGGTGGCCGGGCCAGAAGCGCCGTCCGATTGGCGGAATCGCCACAGAGGCCGGACGACAGTCGTCCGGGAGGCGTGTTGAGAGCATGGAATCGGCCAAGCTAGAGCAGAGACCCGTAATTTGTTCACTAATACTGGAAGGAGCATTGGCGGTCAGAGGTTCCATCCAGGGCAGCTGCCTTTAGGCGGGTTTGCTGACATTTAGCCAAAATTTTCATCGCCGGAAAGTCGTCCTGTACCTCTCGGCGACACGACTCCAGCATCCCTGCAATCATGGTTCAGTAGCACGGCCGACAGCGTCCGTACACACGTCGGCACAGATGGGCAAGCCTCGCGGCGGCGGTGGCGCCGGCCCCAACGGCTCCAAGGCCTCTCGATCGGCTGCCCGCAAGACGCATCCGGCCAGCACATCGGCCACGGCCACGGCCACGACAGATGTCCACGGCGACCGCCAGCAGCAGCAGCGGGCCATCTCGTTTGCCCACCAGCAGCGCCTGCTGGACGTCTTTGCTGCGGCGCTGCGGCCTACGCTGGCCTCGCCGCACCTGACGACGGCCCTGCAGGCTGTCAAGAAGGCCCTCTTTGAGCGCGACTTTGCCGGAGCTTTTTTGGGAGATGGCACAGAAGACGCAGACACAGAGACACACACAGAGACACACACAGACGCAGAGACACCCACATACACAGACGCAGACACACCCACAGACACACCCACACCTCACCCACTCACACCCCCCCCCCTCGACGCCTATGCCGCCCGCTGGAGCCCGACCCGCGCCCTCTGCTATGCCGCCATCCTGAGCAGCCCCCTCGTGATGCAGCGATGGCGCGCCAGCACCGCCGCCCAGCAGCCGCTCCGCCTCGTCGCCATCGGCGGTGGTGCTGCCGAGACCGTCGCCTTTGGCGCCCTGCTCGCCGACGGCCTGGTCGGCGCGGGCTCGGGTCCCGGACGAGGCCTCGTCGTCCTCGTCGACTCGGCCCCTTGGACCAGCGTCATACAGAAACTACGCGCAGCCATGACCACGGCCACCGAGGACGCGTGCCAGCCCTCGCCGCTCATCCACCCGCCAGACCGGCTCGCCGTCGACGTCCGCCAGCTGGACATTCTGCAGGTCAGCGACGACGACATGAGCAGCTTGCTCGCTCCGGTCTCGTCCTCCCCCTCCCTCGTCTCCCTCTTCTTCACCCTCAACGAGCTCTTCACCGCCGGCGGACTCGGTGCGGCCGCCGCTTTCCTGCTCCGCCTGACCGCCGCCACGGCTGTCGCTCCCGGAACCCTGCTGCTCGTCGTCGACAGCCCCGGCAGCTATGCCGAGACCACCGTCGGCACGCAGGCCCGCCGCTACCCCATGCGCTGGCTGCTCGACAAGATCCTCCTGCAGGATGCTGCAGACGCACTGCTCGGCCCAGCCTGGACTCGTCTGCACCAGGACGACTCCATCTGGTTCCGCCTGCCGCCAGGCCTCGTCTACCCTATCCGCCTCGAGGACATGCGCTACCAGATCCATCTCTACGTCCGGACATGAAGGGCAGCAGAGGTTTGCAAGTATGAAGAAAAGAAGGAAGAGAAAAATAAATGAAAAGAGAAGAGACTCTATCGTATTAAATTATTAGCACACATTGCAGCTCATGCCCAGACCAGCTTCTTCAACGAATGGCCCAGATGTCCGAGCAGTCCGGTGCTCTTGTGCGCTTCGGCTAGCGAGACGATGTCTGCCCTGACGATGACTGACGTCTGCTCTGGGCCTCCCGTCACCTCTGTCCGGGACAGCAGCACCAGTCGCTCAATTTCGGCCGTGATCGACTCAATCTGCTGCTTTTCCGTCTGCTTGCCGCCGTTCTCGTTGGCTGCCACTGCCGTCGATGTTGCCAGCGACGTGTCCGTGTACAGGGCTTTGAAAGCCATCCGCTTCGAGGCCGGCCCTTCCGGATGCCGTCTGCCCAGCAGCTCGGCCAAGCTGGACGGAAGCGTGTTGGCCTTGCTGGACGTCGCCTCCTCGTCGCCCATGAGCATGTTGGAGAGCGTCCGCGTGTTGATGCGCAAGATGTCGTCACGGCCTGGCCGATACGACACCACGAACCCCACGTTGCGTGCCGAGTCCGTCTGCAACGGCGACACTGTCGACAGCACATATGTGCCTACCTTGATCTGTTCCACATGTCTCAGGTCCACTCGCTCAAACGTCGACAGCTTCTCCAGGTTCCAGTCAAACCGGCACAAATAAAGCGCCGCGTCCGTCAGAAGCAACACCACTTCCTCAAACGGCGGCGCCATCAGGCTCACGTCCGCGTTGTGTGGTGCAAGAAGCGTCCAGCCTCCGACAAATTCCTCCGACTCGTCCGCCACCACCCGTCGCTGGCAGAGGTCGATCGCCTGCTCGCGCATCTTTTGCATCGACATCGCTGGGTCCTTAGTCATCATGTTTGCCTCGAACTCGTCAAAGATCTGTTCTGTCACGTTGCCAAGCAGAAAATCAATCGTCGTCTGCAGGAAGAAGTCGTTGACAATTCTGTCTCGTCAGCATCGTCTCATTGTAAAGCAGAACCAAGGCCGAACCAGGCTTACCCGTTGAAGAACCGTGTCAGTGAGAGGCCGGCATCTGTCAATGCCCCACGATAGTCTCGCTTGCGCGTCCGCGTGTAGTCGCCTTTCATGGCCGCTGTCGATGCATATTGATTGGAAACTGCATCCCCGTTGTCCGCCCATAGTGTATTGAACCACGAGTTTTCCTGGTCGTGTTGCAGCAACATGTCATAGCCCTGCTCCTTCAACTGGGAGTCTAGCATGAACTTGGCAAACGAGCTCTGGCAGACATTGGTCCGGTCCAAGCAGTCCATGCAATTCGTGCGAATCACGCCTCTCTGCTGCTTCGCAATCGTCCCAGTACTGCCAGCACTTCCACTCGGATCTGGTCCCATCTCTTCTACCGTGCTTCCAAGCTCCTCCAGCTTTCGGTTCAGTATGTCCAGCAGGAGTGACACGTTCTCAAACTTCATGCCCTTGCAAGCCTGATGGAAATCAAACCACTCAAACATTATGCCATGGTCCGTCTTGTCTTTGTCATTTTCCACGTTAAGTCGCGACACGTTCTCCTCGTATTTGGTTCCGAGTGCAGCCTCAACACCATGCTTTTCCACCAGGTTCAACACCTGCAGACTGCCGTACTGTTGTTGCAGCCCGTCAAAGTGCTTCTTCAGCGCCGCAAAGTTGGATTCCGGCGAATGCTGCAACACAGGCACTGGCTTGAGTGAGAACGGAGACTGCGTGAAGAACAGCGGAATGCTGCCCCGTATCTGGACGAATGAGTATGCCTTATGGGCCGGTGTCGACGGTACAACATCCTGCACTTGGTAGCCTACCGATGGCGATAGGATCTGCTCTGTCTCGACCGCGTTGGCAACGTTACCGTCTTCATCCACGCCTCGACGGAGGTATCGTAAGCCGGCCCGTTTGACCGAGCGCCGTGAGATCAACGTGATATCAAACTGTTTCTCAGAAGGACGCGGCTCTTCTTCGCTCGACGTCCGCGCGCTCATCAACGGCGACGACCCTGACCGGTACGACAAGTCATTCAGCTCCACCGAGTCCTTGGCATCTTCGTCTGTCTGGGGCGGGTGACTGTCGACCATAAACGAGCGCTGACCCACAAACCCCTGCATTAGAGGCAGGGCAAGGGCATCAATGCCGGCATCGATGAACGGCTGGATGGTATGGCGGTTCCAGAAATATAGCGGATCGACTACCTTGTGCAGAGGTATATCACTCCAACGCGTCCTCGGCTGCTTTGCCAAGCTGCGGGTAATGTCGTAATCGTATGAAAAGTAGAAGGCCCTTGATACTCCAAAAAACATCTGTGTCGTACGAAGTAGTTTGGGAAGCAGGCTGACCACCGCGCTGTATTTTGCTGGTACGACATCTGCCGCCTCTATCGAGGGTGCCGATGGCCCCGTCTCAGGCATAGCTTCATTGGAAGCATCAGTACTAATGTCGGACGTCGGCGTCTCAGATACTACTGGATCTGGCTGGGAACTTCCATCTAGTCGGTCTCTGGAAGGTGCCGGGTCTGTCTTCGTGCAGTCGTCTCCCACGGCCTCCTCTTCGATATCAATCGATTTATTATCACCAGTCAACCCCATCAATCGCTTTTGTTCCTGCATCCACCCGGAACGGCTGAACCACCGTTGCGCGAACCGTCCGTAGCTGCCTCTTCGAGAGATTACATTCTCGGCGATGCTGTTGTTTGTGTCGTTGTTGCCTTGAACGGTCGCTTTCCTCCCCTTGGCACTGCCAATCTCTTTGTCGTTCAGAGATCCCTCGCCTCCAATGTCATCTGTCGTCCACAGAGACGGATCGGCGTCACCCCTATCACTGACTTGTCCGCGGTCGCTATCGCTGTCTTCATCGTCGACCGGGCTGCTTGCGGGCCTACTTTGGAGATGGAGGGCCGTCTTCTGCACGGCTTCGTTGGCCTCACTGTAAGAGGCACAAGGTGTCAAAGCTACCTCTGTGGCTACATATAAAGGAGAACCTCTGACAGTTGCCACATGCTCGCGCTTGGTAATAGAGATGAGATAGCTGAACTTGGAGAGACTGATGAGACCTATAGAAAAACATCAGCCATCACATCTGGCAGGCGCCTCAACCTTGCAGCTGCTACGACCCAGACCCACCAATGATCCCAAAGGCTTCGAAACTTGTAGCTGGTTTGGATGCATCGACACCAAGGTCCCGGGATGCAGGCAATATGGCACTGTCGCCGTATCGTATCTTGACAGGAGGGCTAACTCTCTGCTCCTTCTTGGACAAAAGTGGCTGGAGGATCAGGCCGTCCACAGCGGCATAGATGATGACCTTGCGTGCAAGGATCGGCATGGTATTGTATCGGGGGCTGCCTATGAAAATGGTCTGCGTTGTTGAAACGAGGAGAGACAGCGCCCACGGCCGGATTTGCCCTTTCTTACATGGGTCGCATGGTATTCAAGAAAGTATAGATAGACCCGAAGGGAGTGAGAAGAATGGTTTCTACGTTAGCCGCTGCTCACTGCCTCTTCTAGCAGAGAGAACGAGGTGAAAGCATAGTGTGGTTAGGAGCGCGATGTCGGTCGCACTTTCTATGGCGGGCTTGCGGGCTTGCGGGCTGCAGCGTCAAAAATGGCGGGGCACGAGGGGGGGGCAAACCTAGGGACGAATGATGGGCGCCAGTTACGAACAGTGGATCTTGTAGCTGTAAAAATGCGCTGATGACGTATCACGCCGAAGACTTGTAGCCCGTGGGCAAGCATGAACGAATCTGTTCTAGGAGCTGCCTGCATACACAGTACCCTAGTAGGCACTAATAACTATGACTGCATGTCTGATGAGCACATGGGATGAAACATATCGACGGCAAAAAGAGATCTGTAGTGGCTTGTAGTCACTTATATCGTGTTCGGTGGCTGATTGTGATACTGAAAACAAACACCTTCGAGTACGGTACTGAGTACGGAGTACTCCGTATTACTCCATAATCCGTACCGCGTACGGAAAACTCACGTCGCACTCTTAGATAGCATCGGCGGAACGCTACTTTTTTATAGATTATAGTGGGGAATAACAGCAAGATAGTTTATCCGAGACACTGAGTATTGACTAGCGCGTGTCCGTAACCCGAGAAAATTGCTTGCCTAGACAAGCAAGCGTGTTTCTGTTCTCCCTGTCAGCAGCCAACCAGTTGCTCGAAAACACCTCGCCAAAACCGAAAAGGCCTCGTTTCCTAATTTCCTATCCTTCTTCCACTCCTTCTTTCCCATCCCCCGTCATCGCACGCCTGACCGCTATCCATCTACCATCGACCGCTTCAAACGTCTAGTACAACCAGACAATTTAGATCCGCTTTTGCAGAGACAGTTACAGCTTTCTTTTCCTTCCGGCTTCGTCCTCGATTCTCTCGCTCCTTACTACCCCAGACCTCAACCCATCAACATCATTCACAATGTCTAGCGATCTTTGGTGAGTAGCTTTTTAGTCATTAATTGGCTTCACGAAGCTATACCCCGTACTTCTATCTTCAATTGCACATGGATATGAAGCTTCATTGCCTGCCACTGCCAAGGCGGACGCCCCGAATAGCTGCGGCCGCATCTGAAGCTTCCACGGTGATAGCTATGCTGTGTCGAAATTTAAGGCATCGCTAACTGTTATCTCTTCTCCAGCCCCGCCTATGCGGTTAGTTTCTACCCTTCCCGATTTCATCTACCGATTCAGTCTATCGATGCCGTGTCCAATACGACATGCAACGCGAATACCAGCGCGCGTTTCTGGTCCCCGCCCCTAAACGAACTGGCTCTAACTAACTTCTTGTCACGCGATAGCCCTTTTTCGGTGCCATGGGCTGCACGGCTGCTATCGTCTTCACCTGCCTGGGTGCTTCCTACGGCACGGCGAAGTCCGGCGTCGGTATTTCTGCCATGGGTGTTCTGCGGCCTGACCTGATCGTCAAGAGTGCGTCTTCCATTTGACGTCTTTCAGTCCTCCCAATCGCCCTTAGTATCCTGTTCATGCCTTGCTTACGTATTGTCCCTCTAGACATTGTCCCCGTCATTATGGCCGGTATTATCGGTATCTACGGCCTGGTCGTTTCCGTCCTGATTTCCGACAACTTGAAGCAGCACGAGTACGCCCTGTACACGGGTTTCATCCAGCTCGGTGCCGGTCTTGCCGTCGGTCTGGCTGGTCTGGCTGCCGGCTTTGCCATTGGCATTGTTGGTGATGCTGGTGTTCGCGGTACTGCCCAGCAGCCGAGACTGTTTGTTGGCATGATCCTGATTCTCATTTTCGCCGAAGTCCTGGGTGCGTCCTACAGATCACTTGTCTATTGTCGCCTTTTGCTGACATGCGAATTCAGGTCTTTACGGACTGATTGTCGCTCTTCTGATGAACTCGAAGGCCACCATCAACGTCACCTGCTAAGCAGCATCACCCGTGTCATATTGTCGAGTTTTCGGTCGAGGACAACGGACTTGCGAGCATGGGGCAGAGCTGAGCTGTCCAGCTTACACTGCTGAGGCTCTTCTAGGGGCCGTTGGTAACGAGTGTTTTTATGAGGGCTCATCGTGCCTCTCCGTCTTTTCGCTACTTTTGCCAATCACACTGCTTTATGTTTCTGTACCGAATTTGACGATATCCGGTAACGAAGCGAGAACGACTTAATAAACAAAAGCAAGCATTTGGGAAAGGTTTGAGATACGTACTGGCCTTGACGTACACGCAAGATCACGGAGATGGGTGCGAGGTCGTGGGCGATTTTGTGGGCATCATAATACAGCTTTCATTTTTGTTTATCATAGATGTAAGGCGAGGCCGTGTACGTAGGAGTGCTACTGCTTCTGATTTTTCTGACTGGTGGGAAGGAAACGGGATCGTTCCGATCTCTGATTTGGGGCCAAATGGCCGTCAAAACATAACGTGTACAGATTACTATTGTCACATAACGCTACCATCGTTGCATTTATCACATTTATCGTCTTTTGTTAATTACCCAGTGAATAAAACCGGTGCTTCATGAATGTATTGTCTGCCCACATAATGCATATATTAAGAGTGATCTCATTGTGGTCTAAACCATTGGGTTAATCTTCTCTGCTTCCCGCCATCCAGCCCGATGACCCCTTTTGCCTTTACATCCTAGCCCCTGTTTGCTATCGAAACACACAACAGATGAAGCAACCACGACTTCAAACGAGACTACAAAAAACTAATACATAACGTATATACAAATCAGAAAAATAAAAAGAAGCGCAGAACATACTGCAAAATATTACTTGTGTGGATGAGAGGACGACACCTCTTTCAGGACGGGATGACCTCTCGGTCAAGTGTATTTGATGGCAAGGGCCAATCTGTCGGCATGATCAAATGACGTACTGCGCGAGAGTCAGAACCACAACCAGGCCGTGTCGACGGGGACTGCATGGACTTACCGGAATAAAGAGATACGGCACCCGCTTTTCGTACTCTGTCCAGGCTTCACCGTACTTGAGACGACAGCGCTCAATGTCACGCTGCGCCCGGTGGGCAATCATCAGACAGAAGAAGACGGGGTAGAACCAGGGGAAGGGGCTCCTGACAAAAAATTAGCTTCGGCCGGATACGGATACGGTCTGCCTGCAAATAGGGGCAAGGAGAGGGATACTCACTTGAAGCCGGTAATGAGACCCCAGCAGATGGCAAAGAAAGCATCGCAGGTGTAGATCAGCTTGCGCGCCAGACCATACCATCCATCCACCAGGATGGCATCGCCGGTGGACGTCTTGATGGACTTGGGGTTCTTGATCGTCTGCCACGGCAGCTGCGGGAACGTCTTGCGAGGCACCAGCGTGCCGCGCTCCTGGGCGCGGAACCGGTTCTTCTGGCTGTTGCCGCTGTCCCACACCCAGTAGACGAACAGGTAGGAGCCGTACAGCGCAATCAGCGCCGGCTTGCTCCACGCATACTCGGCCGGGTCGTGGTTGGCCAGGTACAGGGTGCAGTGGCAGTAGGACAGCGGGACGCCGGCCAGGTTCCAGAAGATGAGCATGAAGCCCCATTTCTCGTAGTACATGTCCCAGGTGGTGATGATCAGCTCTTCGCCCTTGGCACAGGCGTTGGCGTATAGGTAGTGGGCCATGACCAGGAAGCCGATCTCGCCCGAGATGTAGCCGTAACGGTCGAGCTGGCGCGCTGCCACGGCGCACGAGAGCAGGAAGAGGATGAACCACGGCAGGCGCACCTCGAAGAACATCTTGAAGTCCAGGATGCCAAACATGCGCGGGTTGAGCTCGGCACCCATAAAGAGGTCGTAGATAAAGGACCCGGTCATGCGGTGCTGGGCACCACGCCAGACGGCCGAGAAGTACGCCACAAAGCTGACGATGAAGCCCGACAGGATGGCGACACTCAGCAGCGGGCCAAACTCGTCAATGATGGTGTACAGCGGGAAGAGGCCGGTGAAGTGCAGCGTGAAGGCGACAATGATGGTGAAGTAGAAGCTGGTAAACGCAGAGCAGTAGTATGACAGCTGCTTGCCACCGGCGTGCGGCAGCGGCTTGCCGTAGGCCCAGATGCCGGGCATGAGGCAGTAGCAGGCGCCCTCGAAGATGAGGAACGTCCAGTACATCGTCCAGGCCTTGACGGACGGGAAGGCGCCCGTGTACACGAGGTTGACCATCTTGCGGCCAAAGTCGGCCCAGGACTCACCCGGTGCAGGCAGCGGGACCTGGCCGTTGTAAAAGGTCGAGCCGATCCACATGTACCACATCAACACGGGGAAGAAGATCATCATGGCGGACACTCCCAATGCGCCGCCAAACTCCTTGCTGCCCGAGTAGTCGACGCGGTGGTCGGCCCCGGGCATCCATCCGTCAACAACGCGTCCGGGTGCGACTGCGGTTCCATTCACCGCCTTGCCGTTGGCATGGCCGTTTGTGGTGCCGCTCGCGTGGCCGTTCGCGTGACCATTCGCGGTGTCGACGGCACGGCCATTTGCAGTGCCGTTAGCATAACCATTCACGGAACCGTTGGCATGGCCGTTCGAGTTGCCGTTGGCGTGACCGTTCGAGTTGCCGTTGGCATGGCCGTTTGTATCGGCCTTGGCATGGCCATTCGTCTTGCCGTTGGCATAGCCGTTCGTGCTGCCATTTGTATGGCCATTCGTGCAGCCGTTCGTATAGCCGTTTGTGTGGCCATTTGTGTGACCATTTGTGTGGCCATTCGTATAGCCATTTGCGTGGCCGTTCGTATAGCCGTTCGTGTTGCCATTTGAGTGGCCATTGGAGTAGCCGTTGGCATGGCCATTCGCGTAGCCATTCGAGTGGCCGTTCAGATACCCGTTGGAATGGCCGTTGGCGTGGACGTTTGCGTGGCCATTTGCCGTGCCGTTCGACTTGCCGTTCCCATAGCCGTTCGCTGCGCCATTGGTCTTTCCATTCGAGATGCGCTTCCCGTTTGTCTCCGGCAGTGGAGTGCCTTCCGCTGTGGAGACGTCTTCGTCTGTCTCGTCAATGTGCTCGACAAACTTGGGCAGGCGTCGACGATGAGTAGGCCGCCTGGTGCTCTCCGCAGCGGAGCTAGAATCGCCTTCCGCGTCGGAATCGTTCGGCAACAAGGATTTTCGCGATCGCGACCGCGATTTTGGAGTCTCGACCATGCCGTCAAAAAGCTCCTTCTTCCTGTCCGGGCGCGTCAGACTGAACAATTCAATTGAAGGGACCTCTGTGCTATTACGCAACGCATAGCAAAGCAATGGTGGAGCTTACTTGGGCGTTTGCCGTAGAGAGTATCTGGCCGACATGCTGATCAGAACTTCGGCCGACAGGATGGCCAAGAAAACCCGGGATGAAAATTAATAAAAATTTAACAAGAATTCAAACGAGTGACAATGAAGGCGCCCCCTTAAAAGAAAGTAGGAAGGAGCAACCTTTCGAAGAGTGACTGGGGGGCAATCGGCAATGTGACAGTCAAAGGAAAGAAGCGTGTGCCCTTGATTACGACGGGCGCCAGGACAGGAAAAAGGGGTCGCGCGCGCCCCGTCGTACTCGTACTCGTATCTGGGGCACGGCCATTTGTTGCGCGCAAAAAAAGTAAATAGTGAAATCGGCTTCGGTGGAGCCAGTTGTTTACATACTTGCCGTTTTTACGTATCTTACCGTGCGCCACAGCACGCCCGTCTAGCGAGTTCCAGGGGGCAACGCGGCCAAAACGCCCTGCAAGCTCTTACGAAATCAAACTGCCGTTTTCGGCTAATAATAACGGATCACGTATCAGCAGAATAAAGTTAAATTTCCTACCAGCCGAAATTCACAAGGCTTTCCATAGAAGTGCTATTCCTAATTTAAGAACCCTAGAGCCAAGTCCCTCCGGCTCCTATAAACCCCCTGATTTCCTTTTCCTTTTCATTCTCAATCCTCGTCAGCAACCTTATCCGCCACCGCGTCCTTGGACGTGTTCACCACCCGTTCCGGCGCATACTGCAACATAGGAGACTCCACCGGGGAGTGTGTCGTTGACTGCGCCGCAGACTGGATCTGCGAGTGGATTTGGGACTGCGGCACCGATTGTGTCTTCCCTGGCGGCGGCAGTGACAGCGGTTCCGGCAGCTCCGCCGGGCTCGACAGTTGCGGCATCGGGCTCACGGCTCCGCTCCCTACCGAAGCACCACCGCTGAGAAGGCCGCTGTTGTACATCATCATGGGTGAATTCTGGAAAAATATGTTGTCCGGGCTGTTGCTGGCTCGCGACTGTGGTATCTCGACGCCGGGGATCCGGATGATCTGTGCCTCGTTCTGGTAGGCCGCCGGGATGATCTCGATGATCTGGTTGCGCGGAAACTTGAGCTTGGGAATATCCATGGCGCTGCAGTGCATCAGATACGCATACAGCACGCGCAGCACGGATTCGTGTGCGATGATCAACAGGTCGTTTTGCTCCCGCTCCAGTTCCAGGATGATAGGCTCCAGGCGCACAGCCAGATCATGGTACGACTATGAACATGGTCAGCCAACGCGCTCGCACGGTGTAGAGTTGGGTGGGAAGAATGTCAACTTACTTCGGCCCGCGGGAAGCGGTGGTGATACGGGTCGAGTTTGTGGAGCTCCACCTCTTCTGGGTAGAGCGCTTTCAGCGTCCGCTCGGGGAGCCTCTCGCACACGCCCGGGTTGATCTGGCTCATCTGTGGGCGCTGCCGCACCTTGTAGCCACGGTCCTTGAGGTAGTCGGCTGTCTGGATCGTGCGCAGGCGTGTCGATGTCCAGACCGTGAGTGGTCGTAGAGGCGGCACATCGCCGTTCGGATGCGCCGCTACCGCGGCCCTGTGCTCCTGCTCACGACGGGCCAGCAACGCCTCGGACATGAGCACCGTGTAGTTTTTGCCATCCGGACCCAGAGGTGGATCGGCGCGGTACGCCTCATCTTCTTCCGGGATGTCGGCGGCGACGCCGGAACGCGCAAAGAAGGTGGTACGCGACTTGATGTGCAGGTTGGTAAGGTAGAAGACGATGCGGTGGGAGAGGTAGTTGAAGGAGACGTTGTTGTAGAAAAACTTTTGGCCGGCGTTGATCATCTTGACAAAGTTGAGTTCTTTTTCGTCCATGGTCTCGAAAACGGGGATCTTGGCGCCGATTCGCTTGAGATAGAGCGCCGCAGCCTCATCCGGCTCCATTCCGGCAAACTGTTCATTAGCAAGGCCAGACAGTCATGTAACAGACAGGCCAGCGAGACTCACATCAGGAGAAGATATCTTCACGCTTCGGGCATTCTCTGTTAGGATGCGCTGGTCATCGACATAGGACTCCAAAAAGAGTGTCTGCAGCTTGTGTGAGAATCGACGCGAGAGAGGACTGGGATTAGACTATGCGCACCTGGACGTCATGCCTAGAAAACTCCTTGGCCAGCGCTCGTCGACCAGCTGCCGTGGGATTTACGGCGTCGTAGATTGCTACCTGGCCGTTGGCATGGTTGAGCCAGGAGTAGATGTCTTCCCGGCACCTCTTCAGGATCTTCTGGCGCAACATGATTGATGCCGGAGTGGCGTTTGGGAAGAAGTAGTCTGTAGGCACCGTGCCACCCGGAATAGTCGCACGACGGTAATCGCCAAGATGGAAGATGCGTGTTTTGACGCCCAACCTAGCCATGCCAGCATGAGCTATCTGTAGGACGTCGGGGGACATTCTTGCAAGAGAGACAAGCCTTACCATTGCAAATAACGAGACAGAGAGACACAGATGTGTCTGTTGAGATGGTCGGTCAATTGAAAGGCACACAAAATACTGTTGGAAGATGTTTACTCACGTTTTGCCTCGTGCCGGCAGCCCAACCATGACGATGGCAATGCGACCGGAGTGGAAGAGCCGGCCAGACATGGTGCTGTACAGCTGGGCCGGAGCCATGTGGTTCGGATCGGTAGAGACATCGTGTATGCCGTCAATAAAGGTCGAGCTCTTGCGACGGTACCGCGGCGCGTTGGCCGCGATTTCGGCAGTGCTGAAGGCATGGAACGTAATTAGCACCCTCGAGCTCGCACATACGGCCGCTCTGGCGCGACAGCCTGAGAGGCGGACGGGAGGAGAGATGGGAGGCCAATGATACGTACAGAAGAGTGTCCATGTTCGGAAGAGGGCAGATAGGTCAAGCACTCGACACTATGCTTGAAATGAAAAGAGGATCAACAGTCGGGAAGCAACTCGGCTTGGCCTGGAAGGAGGGGGTTCCTGGCAAGTGGGGCAGTTCTCGGCTCGATTTCTCAATACGGCGACAAGGCTGGAAAAGGCGGATCCTAATACAGCAGACAGTCTTCTGGCGGTTGCGTCTGTCGTCGCGGAATCGAATGCGCTCGTCGTTCTTGGTGGGCGGGACAAGAAGGGGAAAGGGACAGAGAATGGGCAGGCGGGACGGCTTTCTTTTCTTGCCTCTCGGCTGTCCCAATAGGGTATTCTCGGCACGATAATAAAAGCTTACAGGACGCCGATCAAAGCGAGGCGACTAACGGCGACATGCGCCCAGCTAACAGTCCGAGACAAGCGAAGCAGGAAGGAACAGGCGAGCATATGTGAAATTTAGAGAAAACGGCGATGGGAAAATAGCGCAAAGCATGAGAGCGATCTTACGGTGCGACAGGCCCCTCTACGAGTAGTGCTGTGACGGGGCGACATGGTATTTTCGAACTTGTACAAACTTTTGCATACCCTCGTATAAATACGCGCAGGCTCGGTTAACATACGAGTTCCATGTGAGCGCCATTCCTCGTCTCGATACAATGCGCTCCGGGAACAGAGAGACAGTCGCTGACACATTGCATTGACTAAAAAGCATCCGCGATGCAGAGCATTCATCGCAATGAAAACTGCGAATCTTTGCAGCGATATTCTGCCATTAGTCTGGTTGGACGGCGCGTCTTCCCCAGGCCGGCCAATCAGGGAAAGAGGTCTGAAACCTGCAGGTCAGCAGTGCACAGCTGACTCTGTAGAACGTCAATGACGAGACGCGCTGCCGGGCAGATGAATAATACGAGTACTCCGTATTGCATCAGCATTGCACTGCAGCCTGAACCAACCGCTCATTCGGCACCGGTCGGCCTCCACGCACGGTCACGTGCATACACCATTAGCACGTGCTCTGCCCTCTTGGGCCGTCCCCTGTGGGGCGGCCGCACTGCGCATTCTGCGGTGGCCTAATCGCCAGCGAATGCGAACATTGTGTCCAAGAGCAGAGCCTGTTGCTATTGAATATAGTCTCTTGGACTTTACTCATTGTTGTAGATACAGCAAGACAAGTTGCTCAACCTTGCCGCTGTTCTGTCGCCTGTAAAGCCGGGTTGACGTCTACAAGCTGTGTTGGCAAACGGGTTTACGCTGCTATCTTTTTTTTAATTATTTTTTTATCTCTAAAATTTTTCTCCTCTGCCGACGACCTGTTCAAATACCTGCGAGACTGATTATACCCACCCACCCTACATCGCATTTCCACGTTGCGCACACGACGATTGACGGAACCGAAGTGCATCTGCGGCGGCCTCTCTCTCTTTCCACTGTCTTCGCTGCTGTTGCCGTCCCAGTCGATTCCGTCTTGTGATCGCGCCCTGGCATAGAACCCGAAAAGCGGCGGGGGTCAATCCAGTTGAAAAAATGGCGTCCGCAGACCTGTGGACGTTTCTGCAGGCCAATCCTGTGGCAGTGTCCATCACAGAGGCATGGAAGGCATTCTCAGACCGGCGTGATCGGTTGGGCCTCAGCAACCCGGGCACGGTCGAGGCTATTGCGAAGGAGGTGCAGCGCGATGTGCTGCTCAACAACCACATGTTCACCGGCATCAAGGCCGACCTGACGAAGCCGTTCAGCGTGTCTCCTCTGTTCCAGGTGTCCCACCAGTTTGCCATGGGCGACCGGTTACAACCATACACGTTTGCCGCCCTGTACGGCACGAACAAGGTGAGAACCGACCGGGGCCGAGGCGCGGGATCTTGGCGTGGCGATGAGGCCGTGGTGCTGACTGCTCGTGCTCTCCCGCACAGGTGTTCTGCCAAGGACACGTAGACAACGAGGGACAGCTGGCGGCCCGATTCAACTACCGCTGGACCGACGGGCTCGTCTCCAAGTCGTCGGCCCAGCTTGCTCCGGGCGACGGCCAGAGCATGGTCCAGATCGAGCACGAATACACGGGCCGCGACTTCACGGCGTCGCTCAAGACGATGAACCCGTCGTACCTCGACGGCGGCCTGACCGGCATCTTCATCGGTAACTACCTGCAGTCGGTCACGCCCAAGCTGTCGATCGGGCTCGAGGGCGTCTGGCAGCGCGGCGCGCTGTCGCAGCCGCCCGATGCCGTGCTCTCGTACTGCGGCCGGTATGCGTCCGGCGACTGGGTGGCCACGGCACAGCTGCAGACACAGGGAGCCATCAACGCGACGTTCTGGCGCCGCCTGGCCGACAACGTGCAAGCCGGCGTGGACATGACCCTGCAGGTGGTGCCCAACGCGGCAGCCGGCCTGATGGGCGGTGGCCTGCAGAAGGAGGGCGTCACCACCTTTGGCGCCAAGTACGACTTCCGCATGTCGACCTTCCGCGCACAGCTCGACTCCAAGGGCAAGCTGGGCGTCCTGCTGGAGAAGCGGGTGGCTGCCCCCGTGATGATGACCTTTGCGGCAGATGTGGACCACGCCTCGGTAGGCCTCCGATCCGGTGACGTCCCCGTATCTCTCCCGTCCTCCTGCTAACAGCCTGCAGCAACAAGCCAAGCTTGGTCTGGGCATCTCGATCGAGACTGGCGGTGACGAGATGGAGCTCAACCCCGACGGCAGCCCCGTTCACACGCCGCCAAACAACGTCCCGTTTTAAGCGGGCGAGCAGCAAGACAAGAAGAGAGAGAGAGAGTGCTGAAGTAGACAATGCTAGAAAATGGCCATCTTAATTCTCCCCTTCTCTGATTCTACCGGGCTGCGTCTGGGGTACTCTCTTCCTTGTTCGCCTCCCCTCGGAACACAACACACCCGCTCCACTCTCCCTCTACGGTTTGGATTTTACGCTACCATCTTGAATGTCGGTCATGGCGTTATGTATCGCTCTCTTATTTTTGGAACACTTTTCTTTTTCTTCCGGAACCAGTTGTTCGGGGCTGAGAGACCGCCCTGCGGACAATGGCTGGTTGGCTATGGGACGATTTTGGTTGCAACGCATGCTTGTCTCTTGCTCGTCAGGAGGCCTTGTGGGTTTACCGTTCGAAGTTCAAGGTAAAAGCATTGTCTGAAATGTTTGGGAGGAAATATGTAGGGGTTACTGTTCTCTTTGTATAGCACCCCTTGTGCCTTCTCTGCTTTGCCCTTTCCCCTTATTTCCCACCTGTCTGTGTTACTAGCTTTCCTCTACCCCCTCTTCTTTCTTCTTTGTCTCCAATGATTTCATGGCATGTGGATGGGGAAAACGCCACTGGGTTCCCTTGCATATAATTTCAGAGAAACAGAAGAAGCACAAAATATCAAGACAATAGACTTGTGCATTTGGTTAGTGACTACGGTTCTGTACTTCGAAATGCTGGTAAGGTAGCACTTCTGGTACGATTTTACCACGCCGTAACTTACATGCGTACAACTCAGTGTCCCCCAACGTTTTGTCGTCTGGACGCTCCCTGTCTTATCTCTGAGTTCCACGACAGATAGAATATCATGATATCTTATCTTGTAAAGCACACAAGAACGCAACCCGAAGCCTGCAAATGTCCACAGCAACCCAAGTACGAAACTGGCCACAAAAAGGTATAGAAAAAGAGGCAGCCTCATGCTATACGCGACAATCTTCAAGGGATTGCATCGATCATCACCACATATGCATTTCTATTGCTGCGCTCCTATACTATCGCCGAATGACGAGCTTTGCCTAACAATTCGACCCCATGGCGTTCCATCTACCAGAACGTGTTGTAGCCAAGAACCTTGCGGGTCATGCCGTAGGTGGTAGCTGTTCGCGACGTCAGTATGAGGGCCAAATCACGATAATCGGGCGTTGTAGAGCACTAACCGGCAGCGGAGCCGAAGAGGATGACCATGTACGGCGTCAGAAGCACATTGCTGCGGGGGTTCTGTATCAATCCAGTGTCAGCCACGATCCCAAATGCCTGCATGAAACGATCCGGATCAAAGGAAACGCTCAGGTGTGAACGAAGGTCCGGTTGCGACAAAATACTGACAATCTTCCAGAGGCGGGTGTGTCCGCGGAACGCAGCCTGGTATGTGCGCTGGAAGTAGGGAACCTTGTTGGGGGCGTCGATGAGACTACAAGGGAGACGCAGACGAGCGTTAGCGATCCACAAGTTCGAACCCGACACCATGGCCGTCGTCGTCGTCGTCGAGGGGCAGCAATTCGACGGGCCACGTCGCGTTGGCCAGCAGCCATTGGGGCGCGGCGTCGGGACGGCTTTAAAAAAGGGGCAGACTCACCCCATTGTGCCGGTTTGCGAGAGTTGAGTAGAGAGTTGCGAAGAGTCAATGTTTGTCGTCGTTGATGGTGGTACGATCCAGTGAGAAAGCTTTTGATTGAGAGCGACGCAGCCGAGGGAAATACGTCGGAAAATGGTCTTTTCCGATTGGCTGAACGAGAGGATGACTAAGCATCGTATGTGGAGCCGATATGCTTGACGAAATCGTTATCGAGAAAAAGTCACCTAAAGCAGGAAGGACTTACATCCAAACAGCTGCAAGGCAGACGAGATTGCATCGTCCCCCCCAATGGGGATTTCCACCTGTACCGGTGTCATGGTAGTCCGTTTGTCAGAGCTTGGTTCGCCAGTGCTGCCAAGGCCATAGCAATGCCACTGGCGTCTCCGCGGTTGAGGCTCGCAGTTCGCTCCTCTTCCTTGGCATCCACACGTCCGCCTTGGCCGGCTCGAAGATTCCGGACCAATGTAGCGACTGCAGAGCCTGCTTTCGATTGTCATGGACGAAACAATATTCAGTCGTCCCATCGCCACATATCCTCCTCCGCCGCCGCCGCAATCGCCGCTTCCAGACCAGCTCGGCAACATGGGTCCTCGAAAGAACATACATCGAGGGACGTGACGACAGCTGTGTCGGCTACAACTGCAAATGTGGCATCACAATCATCTGGCATGGATCATCTGAAGCGCCGCGGCCACTTTTTACCGTCGCTACTGGCGCGGGACCCGGCCGCAGACAAGGGTTTGGGCCTGGGACTCCAACAAAACGGACGGTCGTTGCTGGGTGCCCAGCACTATGGAAAATGGCGCGATCTACTCTTCGATTACGATAGGCTCATGTTCGAGGCTGGGCTCGTGCAGCCTCTGCATTCCACGGGCGACGCCAAGAGATCTGTCGACCTGCCGGAACACGCAACCGATTTGGGGCTCTGGAGTGCCATTCTCAACTTTGCCCAGAGGCGTGGAGACGGCGAGTGCGCCATGGTGGTGTGGAGAGAAATCTTCCATAGGAGGCAGCTTCGCCAGACGGACGGTGTTGTGGCCATTTCATTCTGGCAGACCGTGGTAGAGTCTGCCCTCGAGGACGAGGCCTTTCTGGAGAGCACATGGGCATATGCAGAGTGGATGCACGACGAGCATGACGCACACTGGCCAAACTACTACCGAACCATTGTGACATTCTGCCTGGAAAACGGGCAATACGACCGGGCACTGCAATGGCACCTGCGGCTGGGCGCCCATTTCGGTGTTGCGAGGCGTGAATTTTTCGATATGCTAAAGACGTTTATCTCTGACCCCGAGCCCGAGCTCCAGGACACGCTGCACTGCATCTATGCCACCAGCCACCATCGCCAGCTCTACGATACGATCGTGCCTCTTTTGTGGTCTGAGGGCCAGTCGACGCTGGCACAGACGTGGCGCGAAACGCTGATTCGGCACGACGACATTCCGCTGTCGACAGGCGCGTCACGGCCGTTTCTGCAGTACCTTGCCGGCTACTACCCCGAAACGGAGCTCCACAGCCAAGAACAGACGGTGCTGGATTCTCGGCCTACGAGCCAGGCCCCTGTCCCCCCGCAGGCTACAGAGAAGATGCCGGATCTGCCGAAAAACATTTACCATCTCATGAACCGTGTCCATGGCGAGACGTTTGGCATCCAGGAGAAGCAGTTCAACGACAAGATCGGAGCGAAATGGTTTGCAACCAGCTGGGTGTCCCTGGACACGGCGATCAATCTTGTGTCCGGTCTGGGCATTCTCGAGATTGGGCCGCTGTCCCTGCAGTCGATTGCGTTGCGCGAAGACGGCCCGGCTGGGGTTTCCCGTCGACTACAGCAGCTGGATGAGCTTCAAATCGGCGTCGGACAGTCAAACTATGTCCGAGGCATTCGCCACCTGGCCAAGATGGGTGACGGAGAGACGCTGGATGAGCTTCTCCATTCCACCATCCACCCGGACGTGTTTGACGACGTGGTGCTGCAGCGCTATGTTCTCGGTTCTGCGTCGTTTACGGGCGACTGGAAGACGCACCATCTGCTGCTGGCTATGCGTCTTGCGGTGTCGGAAGACACGTTGGTGGCCACGTCCAATCGGCTGCTTCAAACTTGTGTGGACCAGCGGAGAAAGAGGACCATCCTGAAGCTGATGGATGAGTTTGCCGTCAAGAATATCGAGTTGCTGCCTTCGACCTGTGAGGCCATGTCCGAACTAATTCTGGCCGAGGTCCCGCGCCACTTCGACCCCAACGCAGTTCCGGACGTCGACTTTTGCATAGCCCTATGCCGTCGTCTGGCGACATTGCGTCTGCCTGTAGCCACGGAGGCATGGCAAAACATCCTGGTTCTGCTCGGCCGACAAGGCCGTCTGGCCGATCTGGAAGACATTGCAGTGGACGTTGTAAACCGCTATGTCTCCATCAAAGCGGAAGCTCTACCGGCGCCGAAATCGTCGCCGGCGTCATCGCTGCCGGGCGAAAACGCCGCCTTCAAGGTCCACGTTGCCGACGTGCCCAACGTGTTGCGCGACGAGAATCCATCCCAGACGTCTGACATTGGCTACCGGCTGTTGCCACGCGACCTGGCACTGGACCACCCACTACACCCATTGAGCCTGATATTCAATCGCAGCATGGTCGAGGCCGTTGTTCGATGGTACTTCCACCGAAAGCTGGCGTACCGACAGGGACAGAATGTGCGATCGCCGAGAGGCAGCCGGCTGCGAAACCCGTCCCCTTCCAAGGACTTTTCTTTGGCCGGCGGGATCCGCCTGCTGGCCGTGCTGCGCGATCGCGGAGTGGCTGTACCGACGGCCGTTGTCCGATCAGAAGCCCTGGTGTGCATTGCGGCCGTGTTTGGGCCCCCGTCCATGGCCACACGCTACTGGCAGCCGGCGCGATCGGCGAACCAGCTGACGCTGCGGGAGGTCAAGGACCTGTGCGATGCAGCGTGGGCGACCGGCGGCAGCGGAGGAGGAGCCGCAGAGGCAGAGGAGCTGCTGCCGACTCTGGACGTGTTGGAGCGAGCATTGGAGGCTGTCCGGCCGGTGGCCGAGTCGTTTGGGAACCAGCTGACGCGGAGGGGAGACAAGAAGAAGATGTCCAGAGAGGCATTTATCGGTGCTGTCTCACAGCAGCCCGGAATAGAGCCGAGCACAGGTTGATGACGAGACGCAGTTATGCATGGATATGCTCGAAACAAGATACACTAGATAGACGACGATACCACCGGTGTAAGATACATTAACCCATTCCTTTTTTACGATTCTATAAATCGGACCCGACTTCCAGTGCAAGAGAGAGAAAACGATAGTGTACAACAGACATGACAGCGTGCTCGAACGGACAGGGCGAGAAGCGAGGAGGAAAAGATGAACAGGAGGACAAAAATAAAGGAACAAGAAAAAGGAAAAAAAGATGGAAACAGGGTGAAAGTACAGAGCCGCAGACGGTCCAACGCAAGTGGCGAGAAGACAAGCCCCGGAAAGGAAGACGGGGAAGAGGAGAGCAAGGCTCGATGCTATAATAAGAAAGACAGTACGAAAGGGGAGCCTTGGTCTGCTTCTTGGCCGCTGCTGCCGGCATTTCCAGGCACTTGTTTGGCACCTCCCGAGCGGCGACCACCACCTCCTCCATGTCGCTTCGGCTTGATCAAGAGCAGGATGAAGAGACCGACGATGATGAGCAGCAGCAGCAGCATGATCTTGCGCTTGGTGGTCTTGCGCTGGTAGCCCGAGGCGACGACGAGCTCGCGGTCGGCCGCCTTGACGTCGGTGTTCATGCGCTCGACGTTGTAGTCGATGCGGTCCAGCATGGTGCCCTGGTCGATGACCATGGTCTGCAGGTCGCGGAAGAGGTCGGCCAGGTCGATGATGCCCTGGGCGATGTCGCCAATCTCGCGCTCGCGCTGGGCGATGACGGCGTCGTTGGACTGGCGCTGCATTTTCCGAATCTGCTGCTGGCGCAGCTGCTGCGAAGACGAGGAGGCTTCCTGCAGCGCCATCTGCGAGAAGGAACGGTCGGCGTCGGACTCGAGGAGCGACGGGTCGGCCGCGTAGTTGGAGGTGGCGGCCATGGCCAATGCGGGACCTGCGGAGACACCCTTGAGTTCTGGATGGTCAGCTTTTTTTCTTTCTTTCTTTCTTTTTTTTCTTTCTTTTTTTCTTATTTTCTTTTTGTCTTTTTCCTCTTTCTCTCCCCTTCCCCCCCTCCCCTCCACTTACTCCTTAGATACGTGCTCTGCTTCTTGCGAAAGGTCGCGCTGGCCTCCTGGATCCGCGTGGCCAGCGAGATCTGCACGTTCTTGGCCATGGTCTCGTCGGCCCGCGACAGGCTGCCCAGGTCCCGGGACTCGCGCACCATCTGGTCGATGCGCTGGATGCAGCGGTGGCAGTCGTGGAAGCCGCGGGTGATGGCCTGGGTCAGCCGCTCGATCTCGCCCTCCTCGGTCCGCTTGGCCGCCTCGTCCTCGTTGAAGCCGGGCAGCACGTGCTTCTGGTGCAGCCGGTCGAGCTGCTGGCTCTGGCGGGCGACGTCGCCGAGGATCTCGGCCACCTCGTCCGAGATGTCGGCCCA
Organism: Leptographium lundbergii; assembly: GCA_001455505.1. Classification (NCBI taxonomy): domain Eukaryota; kingdom Fungi; phylum Ascomycota; class Sordariomycetes; order Ophiostomatales; family Ophiostomataceae; genus Leptographium; species Leptographium lundbergii. The sequence continues at coordinate 309,549 of LDEF01000018.1, forward strand.
GCGCGGCGGGAGCAGGTCCATCTCGATCACGGCGTCGCCGGCCGTGTTGGCAGTCTCGTCGGCATGGTCGAAGAACGGGTCGGGACCCGAGAGCAGGCCGCGTCGGTCTTCGTCGAGGGCGCTGCTGGCGGCCGCGCCCACGGAGTCGCCGGTGAGCCCGCCATAGTACCGCGTCCGCTTCTTGGGGTGGTGTGCGTAGGACTGGCGGTAGGAGATGTAGCTGTCCGGTCAGAAAGGCGAGCTCGCCTCGGCTCCGACTTGGACTCACAGGTTGGTGCGGTCTCGCCACATGGCGGACGCCAGATCACGGCTGCCTCCAGCAGCCTGCCTCGTGCGGGCGGGCGGGACGACGAAGACACACGGCAGGCGAGCTCCTCTGGCTGGAACTCGCTGTTTCCGTCGTCACGAAGCCGAGCTAATCGCGCTTTGCAGGTAGATAGAAACGACCGCCGACCAGAGGACGAGGCGCAGGGGTGCAATCGCAATGTCGGCAGGGCAAGGTGGTATTCGAGGCGTCGGGGATTGCGTGCTCGGCCTCGTCGCTGGGCTGATTCGTCGTAGACCGTCTTGGGGGTGTGGACGGGTGGTCGAGATATCGTAATCGTGTGGCTGACTCGCTGACGCAAACGACCGGAAGCGAACAGCTCGCATTGGCACAATATGCAGGTGTCAGCAACATGCAGCTAAGCGGGTTGGCAAGGCAGACTGTGCATAGGAAAGCCCCCTGTGTGCGGCCTCCTGAATGAAATCGCTGCCCCGCCTTGCGAAGCTCTGCTGGTCCCTCACCCCCTCCTTGTGCTGGGCTGTTTTCTACTCTGGAAGACGCATTAGTATATTAACCCACTACGCGAGGCAACAACAATTGTCGGCTAAGGCTTTGAGCTTTCCTTCCTACAACCGTCTCCAGCATCCGCTCTCGCCCTTCTGCCCTGTCCATCCCCGAGCCAGCTCGCATTCTTGCCCGTCTTCGTTTTTTTTCATTCGGAACCCCCGATTTGCTTCGACCGCCGCCAGCATCATGGTTCGTCGCGCCGCAGCCCGACTCGATCGGCCCTCCTTTTTTGTCATGCCCGTTTTGCGTCTGCTTTTTTCTCGCGCAGCACCCTACTGACGCGCACCCCAGGCCGATTCACTCACCGAGGAGCAGGTCTCCGAGTTCAAGGAGGCCTTTTCTCTGTTTGTACGTCTCCCTGGCATTTGCCGTTCGGCCCCCTTTTCCCTCTTGGGCCATTTTGCTAACCGCCGCGCTTGCCGGGCTCAATAGGACAAGGATGGCGATGGTCCGTAGACCTTCTGCCCTCTTCCGTGGCGGGTGACGCGTTGTGCTGACCCTCTTTCCCGGACAGGCCAGATCACGACCAAGGAGCTCGGCACGGTCATGCGCTCGCTCGGCCAGAACCCGTCTGAGTCGGAGCTGCAGGACATGATCAACGAGGTCGACGCCGACAACAACGGCACCATTGACTTCCCGGGTATGTGTCTGGACGGGCGCGCGGTCCTGTTCGGTCCCGTGTTTGTTCGGTCTTCTTTTCGGGCCTCGTGCTGACGCGTGGGCAGAGTTCCTCACGATGATGGCACGCAAGATGAAGGACACGGACTCGGAGGAGGAGATTCGCGAGGCATTCAAGGTCTTTGACCGCGACAACAATGGCTTCATCTCAGCGGCCGAGCTGCGCCACGTCATGACGTCGATTGGCGAGAAGCTGACGGACGAGGAGGTCGACGAGATGATCCGCGAGGCGGACCAGGACGGCGACGGCCGGATCGACTGTGAGTATTTGTTGCAACGCCAGTGACGATGACGATGACAGTGACGATGACGATGCGGTGACGGTGACGATGACGGTGACGGCGGACAGCGAGCTGACGGCCGGCCACAGACAACGAGTTCGTGCAGCTCATGATGCAGAAATAAGCACGGCGCAAGATGTGAGGCGGTGGATGTGGAATGACGGCCATGTTGTGCTATGGCATGGCACAGAAGGAATTCGCGGCTTGCGGATCCCGCTGATGATGTTTTGTCTACTTTTTCATTCATTTCTTCATGATGTCTCGCTGCTGCTGTCCGCATTGATATTACAAAGATCCATCTTCCCCTGGCCCTCTCTGGTGATGTCTGGCTGCTATTATATTACAAAGATCCATCTTCCTCTGGCACTGCATACGAGGCTGGCGAGCATGTAACCGCTACCAGGCTACCGTTGAGCGGCAGTGCCGTTTAGCGCTGCTGTTTTCCCTTGCTTCCCCAATATCCCCCAACATGCCACCTGCTACAGCCTTACGGTCGTCCATACGGCTGCTCCTGCCCGACGCTCACTGCCTCCTTCCGCTAACCGAGAGGATGAGAGGAGGGGTCGTAACCCCCGCTCGTAGCAACTTGTTTCAGCTCCTGCACGGCTTTCTGTCACGTGCCTTGGTCGCTGTTCCATGTATCCATGTACTCTGTACGAGCTCGTATCTTACTCGGACTCGGTGCCGCGAATGGCAAATTAGGAGGATGCGTACCTTTTTCGCTAGCGCGTTCAGCTGCTTTTCAGCCATGTTACTCCGTACGGGGATGCCAATCGCCTCGGCTGCTCTTGGCAAGCTATTACACACATCCTAGGCGTACGTTTCTGGACTTTTGTCGCAGTTTGCAGTCTACAAAGGGCCAACACCAGCCAGTACATTGCATTGTTGGCACGCCAATGACGTCGAGCAGTACAGCTGCTGCAATTAGTGCCACAGTGTCCCTGCTCCGGGCTCCGTTTTTAGTGGTGCTCTCTCTGTTGCTCCTTCTCCCTGGGTGCCCCTTCTCCCTGGGTGCCCCTTCTTCTCTCGGAGTGCCCCCTTCTCCAGGATCTCCACTTCTCTCACGAATGTTCATTTTGTCTGCTATCGCACCTGTTTACCGTTTACGAGCAAGAAAGCAGCAGCCAGCGACGACAACGACGACGACTCAACAGCAGCCATGATGAGCCCACCGCGCCGATGGCGCTCCCTGCTGGTGGTTGCAGGTCTCATGGTGTGCACGGGATGGCTGGCGACGCGAAACAGGACGGAGCTGATTGACCGGTATCACGAAATCTCACCGACGAAACCGCTGCCGGTGGCCGACGCACCGAGCGCCAAGGTGCCGGCACCACCGCCACAGGAGGACGCGGCCGAGCGGGCCAAGATGCGGCTGGCCAAGCTGCCGGACCGCTACCCGGTGACATCGCTGAAGCTGATACCAAAGGAGCGGCGCGAGGGGGCGGTGCCGCCGATGCAGAAGCAGCCGGCGCCCAAGGAGAGCGTGGAGGCGCGGGAGGTGAGGCTGGGCCGGCTGGCAGCGGTGAAGGAGGTGTTTGAGCGCAGCTGGAAGGGATACAAGGACGTGGCCTGGCTGGCGGACGAGGTGATGCCGATATCGGGAGTGCCGCTGCAGGACTACAACAAGCTGGGCGGCTGGGGAGCGACGATGGTGGACGCGCTGGACTCGCTCTGGCTGATGGGGATGCACGACGAGTTCCGGATGGCGGTGCGGGCATGCGAGGACATTGACTTTAGCCGGACGGAGGCGGACGTGATCAACCTATTTGAGGTGACGATCCGGTACCTCGGCGGCTTTCTGGGGGCATACGAGATCAGCGGCAAGACGGAGCCGGTGCTGCTGCGCAAGGCGGTGGAGGTGGGCGAGATCCTGCTGGGGGCCTTTGACACGCCGAACCGGATGCCGCTGGCCAAGTGGGACTGGCGGGCTTATGCACGTGGCGGCATGCAGACGGAAGCAGCACGGGCGATGCCGGCGGCCGAGCTGGGCTCGCTGTCGCTCGAGTTCACCAAGCTGACGCAGCTGACGGGCGACGAGCGCTTCTACGACGTGACGGCCCGCGTGTCGGACGTGCTGGACCACCACCAGCTGCGCACGCGGCTGCCGGGCATGTGGCCGGTGCTGGTCGACGCGGCTGTGCCGGCTTTTGACGGCGACGACGCCTTTTCGCTCGGCGGCAAGTCCGACTCGCTCTACGAATACCTGCCGAAGCAGTGGCTCCTCCTCGGCGGCGTGCTCGACCAGCCGCGCCACATGTACAACAAGTTTCTGCCCGTGGCCAAGAAGCACCTCTTCCGGCGCGTGCTCAACGAGCGTAACTGGCCACTCGTCTTCTCGGGCGACGCCCGCGTCGTCGACGACCCGCAGACCGGCCGCGCCGTCGTCAGCTCGCCCCGGGGCGAGCACCTCACCTGCTTCGTCGGCGGCATGGTCGGCCTCGCCGCCCGCGCCTTTGGCGAGGCCAGCGACGACCGCGGCGACATGGCCCTGGCTGCCCAGCTGACCGATGCCTGCGTCTGGGCCTACAACGTCACGGCCACGGGCATCGGGCCGGAAAAGTTCTTTTACGCCACGTGCGGGTCTGCGAGCGAGGATCCGGCCGGCATGCGGTGTAGTTATACGCGGGAGAAGTGGCGGGCAGCTCTAGAGAAGCATTGGCAGCTGGCAAAGTATGTTTCTCCTCTTTCTCTGTTCTTTGTCTTTTTCTCCTTTTCTTTCTCTTTATCTTTTTTTTCTTTTTCTCCTCTTCTTTCTCTTTCTCTCCTCTTCTTCTCTTTTTCTCTTCTTTCTCGTCTCTTTTCCCTCCCTTTTTCCTCCTCTCCCCTCTCTCCTCTCCTTCCCCTCTCTCCTCTCCTTCCCCTCTCTCCTCTCCTCTCTCCTCCTCCAGCTAACCCCTCAGGGACAGTTCTTCCGACAACTCCGAGGGCGACGCCATCGACCGGCTCATCAACAGCGGCCGCATGGCCCCCGGCTACGTCGACATTGACGACCCCAAGTACATGCTGCGCCCCGAGGCCATCGAGTCCGTCTTTGTCATGTGGCGGCTCACCGGCGACACCGCCTGGCAGGACAAGGCCTGGCGCATGTTCCAGAGCATTGCCCGCTACACCAGCACCGTGGGCGCTGTGGCGACAGACGACCCCAACGGCTCGGGCGCCCACCCCGTCGCCGCTGCCGGCATCCTCGACGTCACCCAGGCCCTGCAGCCGCCGCCGATGGACAAGATGGAGAGCTTCTGGATGGGCGAGACGCTCAAGTACTTTTACCTCGTCTTTGCCGAGTGGGATCTCGCCAGCCTCGACGAGTGGGTCTTCAACACCGAGGCTCACCCCTTCCGCCGCGCCGGCACCGCTGCCCTGCCGTAGAGGGCGTCTTTTTGGTCTGGTTTGGTCTCGGTCTCGGTCTTGGTCTTGGGTTCGGGCTGCCTTTGCTTTCGTCCGTCGTTGTATACTTTCTCGGCGTTGGGGTGCAAGCCTGTTTGGTTAGAATGTCCAGAAGGCTCTTTCCTTTCCTGTCTATATTAATTAGTAATCTGAACAACCTGATCGCTCATTCTTTCCAGGGCCGGCTGGCCCAGACGCTCTTTCCTTTACAGGTTCCATTAGTCGAAGGCTGACATCTACCAAAACTCGTGTATGCCGTCCTTTTCGTCCCTCTGTAATTCCTCACTTTCCTCTCCATCATCTCTCACCACCACCACACCCCCTCCTCACGTCTCCGCCTCAATGTGAGATCCCTCCAGCGGCAGGTCCTCCGTCTGCGGGCCCTTCTTGTCGATCTGCGCAACCACCTCGGCGTGCAGCCGCAGGTTCTCGGCCCCGCTCAGGGCTCTCGCCACGCTGCTCTCGTTGCGGTCTCGCACCAGCTCTCGCAGCGCGTGCACCAGGAAGCCGGCCGCCACGTCGACGGCCCACGAGTCCGGCAGCAGCTGCAGCACGTCCAGCACGTCAAAGTAGCCGGCAAACCGGCCCAGCAGCGCGCCCGTCTGCTCCACCCGGTCGCCCACGTCCTCTAGGGCCATGAACTCGACCAGCAGCACCCGGAAGAGCCCGGCCTGCTCCTCGCGCGTCGGCGGCAGGCTCTCGCGTCGCTTGGGCGTCCGCGGCAGCATCGGCAGCTCGGCCGTGTTGACGCCGCGCACCGACGCATACAGGCTCGACCCGCCTCGCACGCAGTACGACACCGCCGTGTCGTAGTCGCCCAGACCGTGCACCAGCAGCCGCAGCGCGTCCTCGTGCCGGTGCTCGCGGCCGTCCAGGATGATGGCCTCGGGCACCAGCAGCTGCTCGGCCGCGGCTGTCGTCGCCGTCGCCGCCGGCAGCGACTCGGCCAACCGCCGCCGGATCGCCCCCACGTCAAACGGATACGGACCTCCCAGCAGCTCCAGCAGCCGCAGTCGACTCTGCGCCACCTCGTCGCCCGGCAGCGTGTTGTCTCGCAGGAACCGGTGGAACGTCGGCTTCGGCGGCTGCAGCGCCCGGTACGCCTCATATACCGCCCGCATCGTGCTGCGTGCCTCTTCGGACCCTCGCAGCTCGCCCGTGACGACGTCGAGGTAGTATGCAATCAGCTCGTCCACATACGTCGCCTGGCCCTTGGCAAACACCAGGTGCTCCAGGTAGTACTTGACGGCGCCTGGCGCCTCTTTGCGCAGCAGCGGCACCACCTGCGTTGGCTCGAATCGTGGCGCCCGCGCCTTGTCGTCGGCAAACACCTGGACTCCCAGCTTAGGCCGACGCTTCGCCAGCCAGAGACCATACTCCTGCACCAGCGCCTGGCTGCTCACCTTGGCCAGATACTCGCGGACCCGCTGCTCGCCGTCCTGCAGCTCGCCGCCGTCGTCTCGCTCGCCCTCGGCGATCCGCCTCCACGTTGCCAACACATCTGCAGCCTGCTTGCGGCTCTGGTACAGACGACTCAGCACAAACAGCCGGTGCTTCGCCTCCAGCAGCTCCACCGCCCGCCCGAAGCAGTCCACGCCCTTGTCCACCAGTTCGTTCAGATCCGCCCGCACAGAGCCTGTCTTGGCCGTCACGAGCCCCTTGGGGCTGCCTTGGTCCAGCTCCAGCAGCACTGCCAGCAGGGCCGCGTCGACACTGCGGAACACGTCTCCCTCGTCTGCAACGCTGCCAAAGCCCTTCTTTCGTCTCCATGCGATCAGGAACCGTCGGAGAAATTGCAGGATTGGCACCTGCAGAGAGCCCACGCTCTCGCCCACCCGTCCGGCCTCGTCGCTGCTCAGGTATCGCTCCACAATGACCTTGACGCCTCCGAATATCCAGATGCCCCGGCGGCTCTGCACGATCTCCTCTCGCAGCCCCGGGATCATGGCCACGATGATGCGCGGGTCGAGTCCGCTGTCGAGCAGAACCTCACCCATGGCCTTTAGCTCTCCGTCCGAGAATGGCGCCGATCCGTCTGATTGGAGGAGACCCATGAAGAGCAGCCCGCCGGCCCGCTGCCGGATGTAGCTGAAAGTCACAAACTCGAGCTCCGTCTTGGCCTCGCGACCTCGGAACGACCCGAGCACGGTGAACAGCTGCACCCTCTCCTCAGCCGTGACCGGAGCGATCTTGGGCCCAAGCCCGTTTGCAGCCAAGGCCGCCTCCAGCTGCAACACGAGCGGATTTCGCATGGCCCACCAGATCTGGTTCCCGGACCAGACGGCAATCCGGCCACTTGTCTTTGCAAGCCGGCTGGCAAAGACCACCTCGGACTTGTAGCGGCTGGCTTCCTCGTCCTCCACCGCAACCGGTTTGCTGCTGACCTTTGGGCTGTTCGGACCGTCCTTTGGTTGGCAAGGCAAAGACACGCGCTTCTGACACAGCTTCTCTACCACTTCGCGCACCAGGCTTTCCTGGCTGCTTACGAGGGGATGGACCCCGACCGGCAAGGCTGGGCTGTTGCCGGGAACCTCTAGCCATGATCTGGGAGGCTCATCCTCACCATTGTTCACGTCCCAGCGCTGAATCTCCAGGCCGTGATGCAGACCGTCTGGAAAGTCTCTGGACATGGCTGCAAGGATATATCCGTCCCCCTCCTCTTCACTCGGACCGCCCGAACCGCCGAGGGACATGCGCAAAGAGGACGGGTCAGCTGAGCCTCCGTCCACCACAATCATGCTGGGGTACCTGGCAAACTCGAGTGTCGGGCGTGTGGGGTCGCCATCCAGGTTGACAAACATTCCAATGCCGGGATCGGAAGGGTTGGTGCCCGTGACAATGAGGAACTCTTCTGGCGTGGGGGATGCTATCAGAGGCTCCAATGGGCCAGGCTTTGGCCGCAATGGTGCCGTCCCTTGAGCAGTTGGGGGGATGTGCGCTGTATGCCGAATGCGGCCGGCTTCGTCGGATCCTGCCTCTTCCGAGCTTCTCGTCGACGTTGCCGCCGGCTTTGGGGCATCATGGGCTACCGTGTCGGCATCAGACTCTTTGGGCGCCTGCTGCTGCGGCGTGCTGCCGGTGACGGGACCACCGAGACTTGAACGGCGGTTGTGGGAAGCAGGCGAAGCGGAAGAGCCGGGAGGTCGTTGTGGTTGTGCGCCTGAAGAGCTGCGCGCGAGGCCGTCGCCACCTTCGCCGGTCAAGAGACGAGAGGCCGGCTCTGGCGGTGGCGTCTCGTCGGAAGAGGAAATGCTTGTCAGCGGAATTTTGGCCTGCTGCTCGACGTGGACAAGAGTATAGCTCTTGGTGTCGGCCACACAGGCAATGGCATCGTGGCGAGCAGATCGTATGCTGGCGGCAAGGTCGATATTTTTGATGGCGCGAGCCTCATCGCCGATGCGCACGACCTGGAGACGGCGATTCAGCGAGAGCAGTATGGTGACACGCGGCGAATGGCTCGTGGCGGCCTCCTCGGTCAGGTCGACGCCGCCGATCCAGTTGCAGTTCTTGACCTCGCGGAAGATGGGGGTCAGCTCGGGCAGCGAGTAGAACGTCACGGTCCAGTTGCAGCGCACGCAGGCTTTGCCGACGGGCGGGAGAAGGACGATTTGCTGGACGCCTGGCCGTGGACCGGACGGAGAAGTGGGAGACTCGGAGAAGGGCGGCTTGAGCCGTGAGGCCAGAATGAAGACGCTCGTCGACGTCTCGTCATTGGGATCCGGAGGGATCTGGACAAAATGGAGGAGCTCCGAGGCCGACGTGCCTACATAGAGGTTGCCATCTTTGTCGAGTCAGCCACCTAGACACATGAGAAGACAAGGGAGAAGGTGATGGCAGACGCGGAATTACCATAGTATTCAACGCAGTTGATCTTGATGTCCTCGTCCGTTCCGTCGGCCGAGAGTGGGATGTTGTCGAGCAGAGAGCGCAGCACAAACGGCCCCGGCTCCAGGGAGAGGCCGGCGTCGCTCTCGGCCATGATGAGCGGCAGTGCTGGAGAGCAGCGGATGGATGTAGGGCGGATGCGATTCTGAGGCGATGACGAAAATCTGCCCATATCAGAGGGGCGATGACGAGGCTAGCTGCAGGAACACAGCGCCTCGTGCGCGCCTTCCCCGCCTATAATTGGCACTGTGGCTGCTAGCTCCAGAGCACTGAGACTCTGTGGCTTGGCGAAACGGGCCAATATTACGAGTGCATACTTGTTCCCGACTATTTTCGCCCTGTTGACGACGAACAAACAACCGACCACGACGCTCCCTACCTGTTGCACCACAGCTCCTGATCGAACGCGACGGCGGCCCAAGACGGAAATTGATCGACAGAAACGCACGCTCGTTCATCGCACGTTTTGATTATCCAACACAGCAACGGCCTGCCTGAGCAATGGGCGACGTGGCTAGTCCCCCTTTGGCTGGGGCTACGACGGGCGGCCAAGACGGCGCAGCGGAGGCCGGCTCGAGCACCAAATTCCAAGATGCGATTCTGGCATGGAGAAGTGAGTGATGGGCTGCGATGGTGTGGGATTCTCGGACGAGAGCGGTGATGACTGACGGTTGCGATCTCAAGACATCGATCTGGCAGGTCTGGTTTCGAATCTGGACAACACGGCATCGGACATTGTAGCGTACCAGCGCGACTCGACGGTGCAGCGGAAGGATCTGGCACAGAAGACAAAGGACTTTCGGAAACTGGACGATGCGGCCAAGCTCGCGGACATTAAGGGACTCCTCAAAGCCTACCAGACATTTATCGATCTCCTGACGAACCACTCCAAATCGGTCAACTCGGCGTTCATCCAGGCGTACAATGCGCTGTCGGAGGCGCCAGACCCGTACCCGCTGCTGGAGGCGTCGGTGGACTCGATGCTGGTGGCCGAAGACACGCTGCCGAAGCTGACGGCGGAAAACGAGCACCTGCAGCGGTCGGTGGCCGGGCTGACGACGCAGCTGGAGTCGACGGAGTCGAAGCTGCAGACGGAGAGGACGGCACGGAAGCAGCTGGAGGACACGCTGGAGGGCCGGGTCAAGGAGGTGGAACAGTCGTGGACGGCCATGGTGGCGGAGAAGCGGGAGAACTGGGAGGCCAAGGAGAAGGCGTTTGAGGACAAGATCGAGAGTCAGGAGCGGCTGCTGGCGGAGATCAAGGCCAGCTACGAGGTCAACCAGCGGCTCGGCCACGCGGAGGGAGCCGGGAACAAGAGTGAGGGCGCCGGGACGGGTGCGGGTGCGTACGTGACGAGCGCAGAGCTGGAGATGGTGCACGCGGATCTGGAACGGACGAGCGGACGGCTGGCGGACGTGGAGGCGCGCAACGAGCAGCTGCTGGTGGACCTGGCACAGGCCAAGTCGGCGCTGCCAGAGCAGGCGATCCGGCTGGAGGACGATCCGGGATACCTGCAGGTGCTGTCGCAGAACTCGTCGCTGGTGCGGAAGCTGGACGCCAGCCGGGTGGAGCGAGACGGGCTGAAGCGCGGGCTGGACGGGCGGCTGCGCGGACTCGAGCGCGAGGTGGGACTGCTGCGCGACGAGCGGGACGGGCTCAAGGCCAAGGTGCAGCGGTGGAGCGACTACGAGGACGTGAAGCAGGAGCTGGAGGTGCTGAAGAGCATTGAGTTTGCGACGGGCGAGGAGGAGGAGGGGCCAGGCAACGCAGACGCGGACAAGGCCGACAAGGGCGAGAAGGGCGAGAAGAGCGACACGCTCGAGCAGCTGCTGCTGGCACGGAACAAGAAGCTGGGCGACGAGCTGACGATCCTGCGGGTGTCGCACCAGGACCTGCAGACGCGGCTGACGGCGGTGGAGGGACAGCTGACGCAGCGGCAGGCGGACGTGGAGCGGCTGCAGAAGCTGAACGAGAAGCTGGAGAACGACCTGGCGACGGTGGAGGCCGAGGCGACGAACCTGTTTCCGTCGGGCGCCTCGGTGGCAGGAACATATGTCAGCCGGTATGCAGCAGCGACAACGTCGGGCGGAGGCGGTGGAGGAGGACGGCGAGGGCCTCTAGGCAGCGGCGGGCGGTCGACATCGCCGACGTCGTCGATCATCAGCGGGTTCGATTCGCGGGCAGGCGGCGGCAGCGGCCATCACGGACACGCGTTCTCGGGGCCGGACACGGCAACAGGAGGCGGGTCGGCGATGCTGCCGATGATCACGGCGCAGCGAGACCGGTTCAAGAAGCGGATCGCGCAGCTGGAGCAGGAGCTGGCCGACGAGCACCGAACGGTGTCGCACCTGCGGCAGGAGACGGCGGCGCTGCAAAAGGACAACCTGAACCTGTACGAGAAGACACGGTACATGTCGAGCTATCGGGGCGGCGGCGGCGGAACGGCGATGACGTCGGCGTCGTCGGCGTCGGACTACGGCAACAACCCGAACCCGTCGACGGTGGCGATGGGCGGCGGCGGCGTGTCGCTGGACCGCTACCGCAAGGCGTACGAGAGCAACCTGTCGCCGTTCCAGGCGTTCCGCGGGCGCGAGTCAGCCCGGGCGTATCGGCGGCTGTCGCTGCCCGAGCGCGTCGTCTACTCGGTCACGCGCATGGTGTTGGCCAGCCGGACGAGCCGCAACCTGTTTGCGGCCTACTGCGTGGCCCTGCACCTGGTCGTCTTTCTGTCGCTGTACTGGCTCAGCAGCCTGGACGGGCAGACGCACGCGAGCAACTTTGGGCACAGCGCGGCGATGGCGGCCGGGGCGGTTGGCGGAGCCGGCGGAGCCGGAGGCGCGGCAGGGATCGCCGGAGCGGTCGGGGCAGCCGGGGCAGCCGGGGCTGTTGCCGGCAGCGGAGGCATCGCCGGCGGAGCAGCTGCTGCTGCCGGCGGATCGTCACACGGACAGTGGCAGGAGGAAGGGTTCAGCCACTGAGGGTGTCGATCGGAGTCTGGTGTTTGGGTGTCTCTGGTGTTTGGGTGCCGCTGGTTGTATTTGTCAGGCCGTCACTGTCAAGTGAGCCATCATCGTGGCAAGAATGAGCTCTTTTTCTCTTACAGTAAGCGCTTGGCCAAGGCTAACAGCCGCCGGCCATTGCGGCGACCGGCCCACTGTATCCACTGGGGTGTGGAGACGACTACGGAGTACATAGTATCTTACTCCGTACATAGTACGGAGTAGACCTGAGCGATACTCCTCGACAAGAGCCAATGGCAAAGACGAAAATACCTCGCTCGGCAGGTCGCCCAGACGAGTCTGGCGGCTCGGTGCGTGCATGATGCTCTACAGAACGCATATACTCGTATCGGGTACGGTCGTATACAAGGCATAAAGCAAAATGCACAAGGTCGACCAGCGGCCAAAGCAGGCAAGGCGCCGTTGTTATTTTTAACGCAATGTGCATGGGTCCTGACACGTGCTTACTGTACGGAACAGCGGCGTCAGGCCCACTTTGCATAGCCGCCTGCGCTATGAGTACGGAGTACTCCGTAAGAGACCAAGACGGGCAGCACAGAGGCGAGTATCTTATCTTACGGTTGAGACGGAGCCAGAACGGTCGCTGTCCGTTGCCGCCTGTCCTCCCATTTGAGACGCGCAGCTACACGCATCCGGCTGTCGTGGCAGGTGCGACGGACCAACGAGACGCACCGTTTCCACAACCGCCGTTCCTTGCAGAAAGCGCTGCCAGCCAATCAGGCCGCTGCGCCATGCCGCCCGCCACACTCCACCGCACAGCCCGCGTCTGTGAGCATCTCACACGCCCCAGCCTCCCGACCCATGTCGAGCTCGTTCTAATCTTGGTTCGCTGCCGGGATGGCCTGTCTGCGTGCCGCCGTCTGTTTCCTGCTGGCAGGGACAAACAATAATTGGGTCCGATCGGACAAGGATGCAGGACATCAGGGCCAATAGCGAGTCTGGTTCGATTCGAGAAGTCGACGGCCACGAAACCCAGATATAATAAGAAGCCCACGCCTGCCGTTCGTTTCTCGACCAGACTCTCGGATCATAACCATCTCCAATACACAAGCATCTCCTTTGTCTTTTCTTTCTGTTGCTAGTCATCTTCTTTGGGCAGGCCCTCATCTACGACAAGTCGACCAGTTCTTTGCAGCCCGTCCGTCTGGCCCACCCAAGCCGGCTCTGTCTTTTTGTCCTTTCTGTCTTTAAGTCCTTCTTGTCCTTTATCGCCTGTCTTGCCTCCAGGATGCAGCCGTTTGCGTTCGTGCTCGTTGCGACGGCCGCCGTCGCCGTCCTGGCCGCTCCGGCGTACCCGGCCCTCCACGTCAACGCGGCCACGCCCGACGCCCTCGACACGGCCTCGGCCTACTTCAGCCTCCTGGCCGCCAAGGTCCAGCAGAGCCGGTCGGTCGTGCCGGCGTGTGACCTGAGCGCGGCCGCGCTGCCGTCCAGCTGTGAGTTTGTGCATCACCACTTCTCACTTTCGCCTCATTCTGGGCCAGTACTGATGACTAATCATCCACCAGCCGTCTCGCCCTCGCTGCCACCGCCCTCGGCCGGCCTCGTGCTCAAGCACGTCGCCATCGGCCGCGGCACGCAAAACTACACGTGCAGCACGGCCAACGGGACGGCGGCGCCGGCGGCCGTCGGCGCCGTGGCCACGCTCTTCAATGCCTCGTGCATCGCGGCCGCCTTCCCGGACCTGCTCGACCTGCTGCCGGCCGTCGTGCTGCCGTTCAACCTGACGGACGGCGACCTGACCGCCTTCTCGGCCCGGCTCTACCCCTCCAACCTGGACGTGTCCGGCCACCACTTCTTCACCACCGCCACCACGCCCTTCTTCGACCTCGACGCGCCCGCCCAGCCGCTCGGCCGCGCCGCCTGCTCCAAGAACAACACCCAGGCCGCGCCGTCTGACACGTCCTCCTCCACCGTCGTCACGTCCTCCAGCGCCGCCTCCGCCTCCGTCTCCAACCGCGGCCAGCACGGCGAGGCTGCCGTGCCCTGGCTCAAGCTGCTCGCCCACGACGGCGCCGCCGCCACCGGCAACCTGCGCGAGGTCTACCGCGTCCAGACCGCCGGCGGCAGCGCCCCGGCCACCTGTGCCGGCATGCCCGCCGCCTTTGAGGTCCAGTACGCCGCCCAGTACTGGTTCTACGAGAGCGCATGAGACCGTCTGCGCCCGCTTCCTCTTCTTTTCTTTTCCTTTCTTTTCTCCTTTCCTTGTGTCTTGGGGCGGCGGAACGGCCAGGCTGGGTCAATGGATGGGCTTCAATATAATCTGGATGGGCGGCATTTTGTTCTTGTTGCGATACTTTGTTCTTTTCTCTGCTTCCATAGGTTTGCTTACATAATCAATCGGCGTTTGGCTGTTTTGCATAAACATGATAGCTCTAATCCGTACTCCGTACTCGTACTCGTACTGCGTACTCCGTACTCCGTACATGGTTGCTCTGCAGCAGAACGGATCTCTGGATTGTCAGACATGTCTCACAAGCATGCCTTACAGGCTGTTCCGCCGAACCAAAATGAGTCTGTGGTGCTACTGTTAATGCTGAAAAGAACCTACGCTGAACAAGCTCTCCCGTTTTGGCTTTTCCACCCTGCCCCCTCTCTGCCCCAGGCCGTCCCAGAAGAGCACCCCGGATATATTCCAACGGGGAGCATCGCATCACCCCGCCATCTCGTCTCAGGACGGCTCCGTCCAGTTGACCTGCTCCAGCACCTGGCCGGCCGATGGGTGTGTGTACGTAATCCGCAGCCGCAGACGGAGAGGCTTAACACCGACAGTCAGCAAAGTGCGCTAAATAGGTAGGCTCCAGTAGGCTTCGGGCTCAGACTTACCCCCTTTGCGCCAATCACCCGCATCAGCTGGGTGGCCTCCTGGCCTGGTGCCACGTCCGACGACGAGATGGCCAGGAGCTGCAGCTTCTGCGACTTCGGCACCGCTGCCTGCAGGCCGACGCCGGAAACCACTGCCCCGCCGACGTTTCGGAACCGCGCCGTCGCCTGCACTGCGCCCTCGGCATTCCGCTGCGTCGCGATCGTAATGTCAAGTCCGTTGCCGTTGTAGCACGGAAAGCCGGCCGGTGCTGCCGGCGGCTGTGCGGGCGGCGACGGGGCTGCCGCAGCCGAGAACAGGTCCGGCATCGCCCCCGCCGCTGCGCCTGTGGGAGCTGGGTATGGCGAGGTCGAGGCTGCCGGTGATGTCGTGCCAAAGAGGTCCAAGATGGCCGACACGTTGGACGGCGGACCGGCCGCTCCTGGCGACGTCGGTGCTGCTGAGCCGCCGCTGAGAATGTCCGCCAGCAGGTCTGCGTTGTTGGCGCCGCCGTTCGTCGGTGCCGCAACCGCTGGAGCCGTGTCGCCCATCAGGTCCAGCAGCAAGTCCTGTTCTGACGGCTTCACCACCCTCGACCGCCGGTTCGCCGCCTTGGACTTCTTCGTCGCCGCCGCCTCGCCCAGCACCCGCGACGACTCCTGGATCTGCGGCGGTGGCATCTTCTCCAGCACGCCGCGCCGTATCTGGTCGTACGAAAACAGGTTGGTGTACTCGACCGCTCGCTGCTGCACCTCCACGTCCAGGTTCGTCTCGTTGGCCTGCAGCATCCGTCGTGCCCGTTCGATCTGCGCCGCGTCCGACAGCCGTGTGGTCAGCTTGATCAGCGCCGTCATGATGTACTCCTTGGTCACCTGCGTGCCGTAGCTGCTGTTCAGGATCGTCGAGAACAGATCGACCACGTCCTCCTCCTTCACCACCTGCACCAGCTCCTCTTCCTCGTACTGGCCGCCACGCAGCAGCGCGTCGCCGTACTCGCCAATGCACCACGATGCCGCCTGCGTCAGGCTCTCCTGCGTGATGTCCTTCTTCAGGTTCGCGTACAGCTTCTGCACCGCATACGTCTGCAGGTCCGGCGTCGTCGCGATCAGCCGGATAAACGACGACAAGATCGGCTCCTTGACGTAGTTGCCCGCCAGCGAGAGCACCCGCAGCATCGTGTCCACGTGCCAGCGCTTGTTGGGCGCAAACTTGTCCGCCGCGATGCCGATCTGGCTCGTCATGTTCGGCTTGAACTCGTTGTCCGCGCTCTCCAGGAACGCCAGCAGCTCGCGGATCAGCACCCGCACGTTGCTCTCGTTGATCAGCGTGAAGCTGAGCTCCAGCGCACGCCGCCGGATGCTGATGTCCGGGTCGCGCAGGCAGTCGAGGATCGTGTTCCGGTGTCGCTGCACCGCGTTCGGCTCAATGGCCACCACCTTGATCAGCGTGTTCAGCGCCACGTAGCGGATGTTGTTGTCCCGGTTCGACAGGAACTTGCCCAGGATGTTCACGCCCAGCACCCGCAGCCCTGAGTCGGCCTCAATGTCCAGGATCGTGCGCACTGCCTCGTACAGGATCGAGTTGCCCACGTTCTTGGACGACTCCGTGTTGGTTGCCACCTGTGCCAGAATGTCGTTGATCAGCTCGCTCGTCCTCGCGTCGCCGCGCGCGAGAACACGGAGCAGCCGCAGCAGCTTGACCTGCAAGAACGGATCCGTGATGCCCGTCACGTCGTGCTCGGGCGCATATCCAGACGACGCAAGGCCCTTGAGCGTCCGCACCAGCGACGGCACAAACTGCCGGAACTGCTCCACGATGCCCTCCTCGCCGCCTTCCTCCTCGTCCGCCTCGCACAGGCTCGTCACAAGCGTCAGCCCGCAGAGCAGCACCCCGTGGTTCCGGTCCGAGAGCAGGTGTGTCGCCTTCTCCACAAAGTGCTCCTGCAGATCGGGCACCTTGCGGCATATCCGCATCGCACACAGCGCTGCCTTTCGTCGTATGTACGGGTTCGACGTCGATACCAGGTTCTCGATCTCGGCAAACAGGTCTCGCGACATCTCCACCGACGCAATGTTTCCGAGCGTGCATAGCGCCAGCCCGACGACATATTGGTTCGAGTGCGACAGGTCACTGCAACTCCGTTAGCACCCACACCGAAACCTGCGCTGTCAGGAGTCCAGGGCATACTTTTTCAGCGAGTTTGTCACAAGCGTGAGAACCTCCTGGTTTTCGTCCAGCAGCAAGCTAGTCGCAAGGTGGCCCAGCCGCTTGTCTGCAAAACGCGGTGAGGCCAGCAGCTTCAAGCACTCGATCTGTCCAAAGTGTGTCCGCTCGCCGAGCGTGAAGAGGTAGAGCAGCTTTGCCACATTGTTCCTCCTGCACACCACACGCCACACAGTCAGCATCGCTCTCGCACCCCAATCCATCGTCCGCGCCCGTCCTGTCTCGTGCCTACCGGACGTTGTGGTCTGCGCTCTCTTCGCGGAAGCT
Source organism: Leptographium lundbergii (assembly GCA_001455505.1). NCBI lineage: Eukaryota > Fungi > Ascomycota > Sordariomycetes > Ophiostomatales > Ophiostomataceae > Leptographium > Leptographium lundbergii. The sequence continues at coordinate 326,922 of LDEF01000018.1, forward strand.
GGCCCGAATCGCAGCGCTCTCCTTCTGAATCACAGCCCGCTCATCCGCAATCGTCTTCGCCGCTCGAACGTTCCGAATGAATTGCTTGACTGCGCGTCGCCATGTCTGTTAGAGCTTGAGGCCTTTGCTGCCAGCTAGGGGATGTCCTTACGGGACGACATTGTCGGCAACCAAAATCGAGGAGCCCCTTTTGGTGACAGCTAATCCCCAGACCGACGGGTAAATGCGTGCCGAATGCCCAAGAGTATCGCGTCCGGCCGATGACTTGTCCTGTTGCCGGATCCTTCGTCGAAAAAGGGGATCTTCAACGTGGTGCTGTCTTGGCGTGGATGAAGGTGGGCTTCTGGTAATAGGATTATAATGCGTACCTGTCTAGAACGGCGGGGCAATCGTTAATCCAGCCGGCCCGCTTAATATGCACATACCTGTGAGGACTAGACCCGTTCGGATTGGCCGAAATATTCCCGATAGGTTCATGTACTGGGAGCCGGCACAGTTGCTGTTCTAATACTCATATTCTGCAGCGAGCAGAACAGAGGACAATCGTCTCCCCGACATAACCGATTCCAAGCAACTGCCGCCAAGATGGGTAAAGCAGAGGTCGGGTCTGTGAAGCACCTGAACAATCAGATGAAGGCCAGAGGCCTGACTCGTGAGCTTTTCTCCCCGCCCAACATTGTAGGCGTTGCTGACGAGCGATGCAGGATTGCGATGGTATTGCCAGGTATGCGAACGTGCTCTGCGAGACGAGAACAGCTTCAAGCAGCACACCCTGAGCGAGAGCCATGTGCGCAACATGCTCGCAGTCGGCTCCAACCCGCGCAAGGTCATCAACGAGTACTCGGACCAGTTCCTCAAGGACTTCCTACAGCTTCTACGCACGGGACACGGCGAGAAACAGGTCCAGATCAACCACTTCTACCAGGAGTTCATTGCAAAACGCGATCACATCCACATGAACTCGACCCGCTGGTCTTCGCTGACCGAGCTGGCCAAACACCTCGGCCAGGAGAGCCTCTGTCGCGTTGAGGAGAACGAAAAGGGCATCTTTATCTCGTGGATCGACACATCGCCCGAGGCGCTGCGACGACAGGAATCATTGCGGAGGAAGGAAGCACAGGACCGTGGCGACGAGGAGTGGGAGCGGCGAATGCTAAAGGCACAGATTGAGCGCGCCGAACGGGCGGCAAAGGAACGCCATGGAGACGGCCAAGCCAGCGAGGACGAGGACGAGGAAGACGACAAGAACAATCTTCTGGACCGACAGGAGGGCGAAAAAGTGAAGCTCTCGTTTGGAAGCGCAAAGCCTGGAGCCGCGACTGCAAAAGTGGCAAAAGCTCCACCAGCATCTGATGAACAACAACCTACATCTAGTGTAAAAGAAGAGGAGGCCGGAGACAGCAAAAAGACAGAGCCGGCCGTCTTGGCGGCACCAGCAGCTGTTCCCGCAGCCGCCAAACCGATGTCGCTCAAGCTCGGCGGGCTGAGCAAACCGCAGCCCAAAAACGTCTTTGCTGCTGCGAAAAAGAATGCGCTGTCCGGAGGGGGAGGGGGCAAGAAGATTGAGGTGCCAAAGAAGATGAGCGAGGCTGAGCGCATCATGAAGGAAGAGCTCGAACGAAAGCGCTCGCGCGACTTCTCCAGCCATGGTCCTGGCCGTTCCAGCGGGCCAAACAAGAAGCCACGCTTCTAGGGTCGATGTGTGTTATTTAGTTGGGAGTATGGCGGCATTGCGGTTCTTCAAGCGACGGGCAACCTTGGGTACGGACGGTTTGGCTTAGACTGGTTGAGCATCTATTGCTCCAAGAATTCAAATTACACGTTTACGTGATTTGCTACATGCTTCCGTTTTCCCAGTCGCCACTCGCTTCTCCCAATGATGACCAGATAACGCCATGTGCTCTGCACGCGGATCCGATAATAACACATATTAAGCCAGAACTCCATACCCAAATCAGAATAGCAGAAACTCTCGACAGCCACGGATGGCTTGGCGAAATCAGTCCGCCTCGGTGGCGCTTCCATCACGCCTGGCAATGGGAGTCTTGTCAGCAACGATTCATCACAAACAGGGGCCGGCAGGCCATGAAAGGAACAAGGCTCACGGTATGTATTGGATGCGGTGCTCCTCCTCGAGCTGCGTCCGCACGTCGTCCGGCAGCTGCCCAGACACCTTGATCGCGTACACGCCGCGCACGTAACCGTCTAGGCGCTGCCAGCGTGCCACCCACGACTTGTTCGGGTTGGCCAGCGTGATGAGGCCCTCAAAGACCTGGCTGGTGCAGATGTCGATCTGTTCGGGCGAGCCGGCGAGGTGCAGGAACTCTTCGCAGTTAGGGCAGCCCTCTTCGCGAAAGCGCTGCAACAGGGCATCCGAGCCCGAGTCAGCTCTCTTCGTTCTCGTGCTTCTGCAGGAACCTCCATCTCTTCATAGGACCTACCTGGAAGGTCATGACGATCGAGCAGACCATGCAGGCGCGCAGGTAGCGCTGCTGGCCGGGAGCGACGTAGTTTTCGGACATGGCTGTTCTGGAGCAGAAGTCGGAGCTGCACTCGTCGTGTTTGGGTTGGCGGCAGGGTGAAGAAGGGGGCGACGGACAAAAGACAAACTATGAATGACCGGCCTGGCGTTCTGCTCGCGGCGCTTCTGCATAGGGATTCTGCCGCTAGCGCCTAGCGGTGAGAGCACCAGCCCCCGTAGTTGCATAGCAGCAGCTCTAGCTCTTGGAATGCAAATAGCCGAACTTCTTCTCACCAAATAGCTATTTTTCCCGCGACCTGATAGAAAAAGAGCGTCTCGCCTCTACAACCGAAACATACCATCTCTGATCAGCCATGGCGTCGGAGGAGCACCAAGAGGATGTTTCCATGGAGGACACGCCCCTGGCGGCGTCCATTGAGGCTGCAACACGCAGCCGGACCAAGAAGCAGGGAAAGTCTCGCGAGCTTTACAGCTGCACCATCAGCAAGCCGCCGTTCGCCTACGCCCACATTGAGGCGATCACCTCGCGCCCGACCGGCACGGCTGGCGCAGCAATAGACCCCCTGCAGATACGGGCGTACTGCACCGCGGCTCTGAAGCAGTTTGTTGGCGCCACGGGGGCCGGCATGCCGTTGGACCTGCTCAAGGTGGACGGCCGACAGTTCTGGATCCGGCTGCCGCGCGAGGACCTGAGCCTCTTTGCGGCCGCCCTGGCAGCCTGGAGCTCTACGGACCAGGACGGCGCGACGACGGTGCTGCGCCTGCTCGCGTCCGGGAACTGGCTGGGCAACCTCCTCGGGCGCACACGGCTGCAGCAGCTGTGGGAAACATGATGGAGAGCATCGAAAGCAAAATAGTCAAAAGAAAATCGCTTTCCAAGTTTCCGACGTCCATTCGTCATACACAAATACCAGAAGCTAGATGCAAAGCAGCCATCAATGCACTCGGATCGCTTCCTCAAATTCGCCAACCCAAACGAAGAGGGGAAAATGAAGAGCAAGGGGTATGATGCTCCGGCAACAGATAAACCGACATGGAAATCCCTCCCGATCGGGAACAAGAAAAATGCCAACCCCATCCCGTGTCGATGATGATCCCAGAAAATACCCTGATCAAACGCCCTTCGACCCAAGAACGCACGGGAGTCCCTGGCATGCTGCTCTCCTCCAGTTCCAGACTACTGATCTACATGTTCTTCTTTTCCATGGCCCTTTTGTGCGCTGCCCCTGTCCGTCTCTATACCAGGGAGGACATCATCGAATTGTTGGCGTACGCCTGGGCAGATGTCAGTTGGGAGCGCTCAAGCCAAAGAGCAGACAACGGATCAACCTACCATGGGACGGATGTTGGGGTGCGGAACGGCATCAAACTGGTGGAACTCGAGCTTGTAGTCGGAGCCCAGGTTGATGTAGGCGCCCCGGTTTTCTGTCATGTCGCAGTATTTGGGTGCAGAGAAGACTAGAGGACCACGGGTTAGCAGGGCAAGGTAGCCAGACAGCTGCAAGAGTGGTGCGACTTACCGGTGATACACTTTCCGTTGTGTTCCTTCTCATACCCGTCCATGCGCACTTCGTGGCTCCGAATGATGGCTTCCAGGCCGTTCTTCTCGCAGAACCTGGCGGTCACGTCTGGCCCGAACTGCATGCCAACACCTCTCTTGCTCGGGCCACGGCCAGGCTCTGTCTGGGGATCGGTCCATAGCATCTCCATCATGAGGCCGGCCTGGCCGGGCTGACGCTGCTTGTGCCGGTCCAGCTTGCGGATGTCGTCCAGGGTGACGTTATCGTCCGAGAACAGGCCGCCGTGCAGGACGAGGTATTTTGAGCCAATCAGGGTAGCCAGCGGCAAGGCCGAAAAGCTCTCGGAGAAGAGGCGGAAGACACTGGGCGATGGTCAGCTTTCACGTCGTGGCAGCACGAGCAGAGGGGCCATGCTGAGAACTCACCGTTCGTTGTACTTGGCCTTGCATTCGCCCTCGAAGCCGTACACGCGGTTCATGTCGTCGGTCTCGTGGTTGCCCCGGTTGAGGAAGAAGGCCTGTGGCCGCAGCCACTTGTTCGCGTACAGCAGCAGTGCGATCTCGGTGGACCAGGATCCTCGGTCGACAAAGTCGCCGTTGAACAGGTACCAGTGCTTCTCGGACGGCTTGCCGTTTAGCCTGAAGAGCTCCATGAGGTCAAAGTATTGGCCTGTGGGCAGGCTGCGCGTTAGCGAGACTGGAGTGCCACGAGGGAGCACGGCAGAGGGCACAAACCATGAGTGTCGCCACACACTGTGAGCTGAGTGTCTTTTGGCACCTCGATCTCGACCATGGTGGCCTCGTCGTGGACCAGCTTGGTGACGGCCAGCAGGATCTGGTAGACGTATTTGCGGTGGATCTTCTTGCCGGTCTTGAAGCGCTCGGTCATGTCGTCGATGAACTCCTGGGTCATGTGGTCGCCGAGTTTCAGGCCGTCATAGTCGGGCTCGACGGCCATGGACTCGACATCGAGGCCCTCGGCCGCGGACGGCTCGTCGCCGATCTCGATGGCGGCAAAAAAGTTGAGCTGGCGCACAATCTTCTGGCAGTCGGCCAGCTTGATCTTGGCATCTTTGTTTCCGGGGTCCAGGCGGACGCAGGTCTTGAAGTCGACCAGGGCATCTTTCGGCCGGATGATGGCTGCTGCCGCAAGCGCACGGCGGTAGTATGCCTATATGAATGAAAGAGGGAGACGGATCAGCCCTGCTAGCCGATGCTCTAAGGACAAGCAGCGCGCTACCGTGATCCGATGCGATTCGCAACTAATGTACCTTGACAAACTTGGGGTCGAGCTCAATTGCCTTTGTGGCGTCGGCAATGGCATATCCGAACGCTTCGGTCTTGAGGTATGCCTGTGGCCGATACGAGAGACGGACGGTCAGCCATAGTGTCAGCGAGCAGGTCGACGAGAGCAGCCCACCTGAGCTCTGTTGGCGTAGTATGTCGGCTGCGAGCCGTCCAGCTCTATGGCCTTGGAGTACTTTTCGATTGCCACGGGCCAGTCGTGCTTCACAAAGGCCTGGTTGCCCTCGTTCTTCAAGGCGAGAGCCTTGTCCTTGTCAGTAGCCATGGTGGGGTAAGCGAATCCGGTTTTGTCGCAGGGAAGAGGCAGGCGGATGTATGGACCCAGACTGGAGGGGGCAACTGGGTTTTACGCCGAGTAAAATGTACCGCGCGTGAAGTAATACGGGTGGAGTTCAGCGGTGGTGGCGGCAAGTCACCGAAGGCGGCCGAATATTCTTTTTCTTTTAAGCATTTTCTCGGATGGATTAAGTGCATAATGGGGCGGTTGTCCCCACACATGCAGGAATCGGGGCATATCTCCGCCACTGCCTGCTCGATATCCGAGTAGCAGGTAGCAGTTCCGAGCTAAAAGCGATACGTCAACTGCAAGCCTCGTGGACCAAACTCTGTCGATTAGGTTTCGACAACAGCCATGGCGGCGGAAGACGGCTCCGACAGGATGAGCCTAGTACGCAAGCGGACGGACACGGAGCTGATGCCACCGCCACCAGCGCCGAAGCAGATCAAGCGGCCCAAGACTGTTCTTGACGAAGACACCTATGCGGACGGACTGTCAAAAATCATCGCCCGCGACTTCTTCCCGGGCCTGGTCGAGTCGGAAACCCAAAACGAGTATCTCGATGCGCTAGCGTCCAAGGACGATGCGTGGATCTCGAGTGCCGGCGAGAGGCTGAAGGAGGCGATGACGCCGGGCCGCCGACGACAGCAGCGGATGCGGTCGCAGACGCCGTCTCTGCGCGGCTCCAGCGTGACGCCGGGGCCTGGAGAGACGCCGCGAAGCTATGCCGGCGACACGCCGGCGTCGACCTGGTCAGAACGAACGCCAGGCGGCGGCGGCGGTGGTGGTAGCGACGACGGAGACAAGACGAAGGAGACAGGCAAGGAAGCAGTGCAGGTGGACGTCAGCCTGGGGGCGTTTCAGGCGCGGTACACGAGCGAGGACAACGAGAGCTTCTACAAGCTGCTGGACCGGCAGAACCAGAAGCGGACAGAGAAGCACGCGTGGCTGTGGAACGGCAACAAGCTGCCGTCCAAGATGCAGCTGAGGCAGAAGGAGGTGGAGACGAAGCTGCTGGCCTCGGGCAGCCGACTGGTCGACGACGGCTTCAAGCGGGACCGGCTGGCCATTGGGAGCGGCGACGAGCGGCCGGCGGCGCCGGACTCGTGGCGGTTCTCGGCCAAGAACGCGCTCATGTTCAGCGCCGAGGGGGTGGACGACGGGGTCGAGACGGTGGCGCAGCGAGCGCAGGCCGAGTCGCACGCGCCGCCCAAGACGATTGTGTATGCAAACACGCGGCTGCCGGGGTCTGCGAGCGAGCGGGGGGCCATTCCGGGAGCTGTGACGGGAGCCGTGCCGCCGTCGCCGACGCTGTCGGCCGTGCGCGACGCCATTGCCGGTCGTCCTCGGCGCAGCGACCGAGACTCGACGTCGGGCTCGACGACGGTGACGGGCGGCGGCGAGACGCCGCGCGTCAACGGGTACGCGTTTGTGGACGACGAGCCGGACGAGGGACCGCCAGCCGGCGGCGAGTCGGCCGAGCTGATGGCGCACTTTGGGCCGGTCGACGCCGCGCCCAACCCGTTCCAGCTGCAGGCCAAGAGCCGGCGCGAGGGCCTGCACCACCGCATGGTGGAGCGGATTGCGCAGTCAAAGCGGACGTCGGCGCGGGTGGGCCTGACCGGCCGCGTGGACGCAGCGTCGCCGTCGTCGTCGCCGTATCCCAACAGCCCGCGGGTGGGCGGCAGCCTGACGCCGGCCGGCCAGCGGCTCTGGAGCAAGATTGGCGGCAGCCGGCGAGACGATGCGGTGTCGGCGTTCAATGCCAGCGGGAGCGGGCCGCGGAACCCCCTCAAAGGCAGCCGGCGGGCACGGCTGAGAGAGCAGCGGAGCATTTATCGGTAGGGCAGCACATGGAAAGACGGATATTTGGGCGTTATGTTTTGGGGGACTTTTTGCATTCAAGGTGTGCTTGTTTGCTGAGACGAGATCGAGATACCCGCGTTGCCGAACGGCAGTGACCATAGAGAGGCACATGCAACTGTGATTAGAGATAGCGACGCAGTGGTTGCATGCCAAGGTGCGAGTGCTTGTAGATATAGCAGGCCGTCGCCATGTATCTTACACAAGTATACAAGGCCGATAGCCCCGCTTTTATGGCTCAGAATTTTAGAGCTCCAGAAGCTGCCGCTTTTTTCTCGACCACAGCTTCGCACCAAACGAGCAGCCAAGCCAGGGCATGATGACGTCGTTGTCGCGGTAGTTTTGCCGTTTCATCTTTCTTTGTTTCATTCTGTTGCTGCCGGGCTCGCAGTATGAAGTTCCTGGATCTGGCAGCGGACCTGGCGGCCTTGGCCACGGCGTCTCGCTCGATTGCCTCGAAACACGCAGCATTGCGGACGCGCCAGCTAGACGTCCGGTTTTCCGGCAACGGCAGCACCAAGGACGGCGGCCGTGCGGCGGCGAACGAGCCCATCGCCGATGAAGGGCTGCGTGACGGGCCAGCGCCGGGCAGCTCCACAGCACCTGCTGAGAGATTGGTCGATCCTGTGGTCGGTCCTGTGGCCGCTCCTGTGGTCGAGACCAGAGCCGAGCCGCGGCAAGAGACAGCCGGACCCATCGATGCGGAGGAGCCGGTGCTGCCGACGTTTGCCAAGCGGTCGTCGCTCGGGCTCCCGGTGCCCATCAGCACGCTTCGTGAGCGCCGACAGGCCAATGCACCGCCGCCAACATCGGGCGGGGTCTCGCGACCGCATCCACTGGATCCGCGCTTCCAGAAGCCTGTGCGGCCGACGCTGGCAGACAGCATCAGCACGGATGCATTCCGAACGAGCGAGGCAAAGGGGGAGACGAGCGAGAAGGTGGAGGCTGTGGCTTCAGAGGCTGCTCCAGCTGTTCCAGAGGCTGCTCCAGCTGTTCCAGAGCCTGCTCCGGCTGTTCCAGAGTCTACTCCAGAGCCACCCACTGCACCCCCTCCAGAGCCTGCTCCAGCTGTTGCAGATCCACTGCTCAAACCAGAGCCAAAGACACCTGCTCTAGAGCCACCCGCACGCCGCACGTACGAGCTCAAAGAGTCGACGGTGCCGGCGTCACGACTGAGCCGGATGTGGAACTACGGCGGGCTGGCGGCCGGGATGCTAGGCGGCGCGGTCACGGAGACGATCAGCCGCAGCTTTGGCGGCAGGGCCGACAAGAGCGCCGACTCGGTGCTGCTCAGCGCCGGCAACGTCGAGCGGCTGGTGGCGCGGCTGTCGCGGATGCGGGGCGCGGCCCTGAAGCTGGGGCAGATGCTGAGCATCCAGGACTCCAAGGCTCTGCCAGGACCGCTGCAACAGGTCCTGCAGCGCGTGCAGGACCGCGCCGACTACATGCCGGCGTGGCAGCGCGACCGCGTGCTGGCGACGAACCTGGGCGCCGACTGGCGCCAGCTGTTTGGCGAGTTTGACGAGAAGCCGCTGGCGGCCGCCTCGATCGGCCAGGTGCACCGGGCGACGCTGCGGACCAAAGACCCCGGGGCCGAGGTCGAGGTGGCCGTCAAGATCCAGTTCCCCGGCGTGGCCGACTCGATCCACGCCGACCTCGACAACCTGGCCGTGCTGCTGACGGCCTCGCGCATGCTCCCGCGCGGCCTCTACCTCGACAAGACCATTGCCAACGCGCGCACCGAGCTGGCCTGGGAGTGCGACTATGCCCGCGAGGCCGCGTGTCTGCGCCGATTCGCCGACCTGCTGACTAATGCCGGCCCCGAGGCCGACGCCTTTGCCGTGCCGGCCGTCTACGCCGAGGCGTCCGGCCGCCAGGTCCTGACCATGTCCTTCATGCAGGGCGTCCCCGTCGCCCAGGCCGGCCTCGCCCTCTCGCAGGACCAGCGCGACTGGATCGGCACCCAGGTGCTGCGGCTCTGTCTGCTGGAGATCACGTGCTTTGGCTTCATGCAGACCGACCCCAACTGGACAAACTTTCTCTTCTGCGCCCAGCCGCGGCGCCGGCTCGAGCTGCTCGACTTTGGCGCCGCCCGCGAGTACCCCCGCGCCTTTGTCGAGCAGTACGTCCAGCTGCTGGCCGCCGCCGCCCGCAACGACCACGCCGCCGTCCAGGAATGGTCCCGCGCCCTCGGCTACCTCACCGGCCACGAGAGCCGCACCATGCTCGAGGCCCACACGCAGTCCGTCCTCACGCTAGCCGAACCCTTCCGCACTGACTCGCCCGCCATCTACGATTTTGACGGCCAGACCATCACCGACCGCGTGCGCTCCTTCATCCCCACCATGGTGCGCGAACGCCTGACGCCGCCGCCCGAGGAGACCTACAGCCTCCATCGCAAGCTCAGCGGCGCCTTTCTGCTGTGCGCCCGTCTCGGCAGCCGCGTGCCCTGTCGGGCCCTGTTTGAGGACAGCATGCGGCAGATGGCGGAGGCAAAGCTTGAGGGTGACTTGGAAGCCGGACTGGAGAACAAACTAAAGGGTAGACTCGATGGCCAGGCTTGATGTAAATCATTCAACCTCACTCCTCTGTAACATAGCCGAATGTATGATATCATGTTCATGATGCTGTTATGCTGTTGTTTGTGTTGTCTGTGATAATGCTTTGCTGCAGCTCATTGTTGTGTCCAACTTGCTGGCTCCTGTCTGTCTGACTTGTTTTCTCTGTCTCCTGTCTCGTCTCCTGTCTCGCTTTGCTGCTCTCCTCGTCCCCCCCCCCCTCACCCCCTCCGTACCAGTGGCATCTCTTTCCGCTCCCGTGACGCCACCTTCTTCCGCCGCCGGTCCATCGCCTTGTCGACCTGCTGCTCCGACATGCTCGCAAACTGGTCCACCAGCAGCTGCTTCCGCTGTTCCGACCGCTTGAGGAAGAACGGCTTCTTGCCCTGCCGCACCAGCTCGCGCTCCCGCTTCTTGTGTTCCTCCAGCACGTCCTGCTCCCGGTCCTTGGCCTGCCGGTCGCGCTTGCGCGCCTCCATCGATGCGATCTTGCGCTTCAGCTCCTCGGCCGCCGCCTCGGCCGCCTCGAGCCGCTGCTGCTGCTGTGGTGGCAGCTCGCCGCCGCCGCCTCCGCCGTTCCGGCCTCGGCCACGCTTCGCCGCCGACTTCCGCACCGCCTTGACCGCCCGCTCCGCCGTCGTCAGCGTCTCACGCAGCTGCGTCATCTCCTCGTCCCGGTACTCGTCCAGGAACGCATAGTTGCGCCGCGCCCGCAGCGTGTCCTTGCGCGATGCCGGCCCGCTCATCGACGCCAAGAAGAACCGTGGGTCCCGCGACCGCATCTCCGTCGGCCGCACGTCCACGCCCGCAATCGTCGCGTCGCCGCTCAGCCAGTTGCGTCCCCGCTTCACCGCAAACCGGCTCGTCACCTCCGCCGGCGCGTGTTTGCTCGTCCGCGGCGCCGCCCGCTGCTTCACCTTGCCCTTCTCCGGCGCCGCCGCCTTTTCCTCGCCCGCAGCCTTGTCCCCTGCGGCTTCCGCACCGCTGCCGCTCGCTTTTCGTTTCGTCGCCTCCTTCTCGCGCCGCTTCAGCATCTCGCCAAACGACAGCCCGTCTGTCGGCGATCGCGGCGCCTCCACCTCTGCTTCTTCGTCCTCTTCGTCGTCGTCTTCCTCGTCCTCCTCGGCCTCTTCGTCGCTCCCGTCGTCCTCGTCTTCTTCGTCCTCCATCTCACCCTTCTCCGATACCTGCTCGAGCTGTCAGCAGAGTCACAAGGCGATGTGCATGGAACAGGCAATGCGTACTCCTGAGAATGCATCCCCCTCGCTCTCAAATTGTGCCTCTTCGTATTCAAACATGTCTGCCGCCTTCACCTTTGCCCGCTTCACCGGCCTAGGACGTCGCTCCGCCTTGTCGACACCGAGCTTTCTTCTTTTAGACTCCATAGTCGTAGTAGGCTGGGCAACAGATACCGAATAGGACAGTCAATGCGCTCTCTTCTGAGCTTGCTTGCGGCAAAGAATTCTCACCCTTGGTATTCCTCCAGCCAATATAGCAGATCTGTCCTGGAGCTTTGCTTTGAAGCTGCGGCCGCTCTTGTGCAAATCGTCGGCTTTATACTGCTTAGAAATATGATGGTCTCAACATGGCAATTGACGTGCAATTTTTAGGTTGATTTTTTTAATGGGCTCCAAAAAAAATGCACCTAGCTTATCCAGCCAATCGTATCACAGTATCAAGCCTGATCCTATCCGTTTTTCTGTTCACATCTACATCGCATCTGACGCTGATATATCACTTCACTCAATCCGAATTTCATTAACTTGACTGCACGCTTTTAGTCGTGTCATTGCTATTTCAAAGCTGACCGCCATAGCTTCTAAGTACTGAAAAATCACGTTGGCGACCTGGAACAGTATTCTTTCCATTCGCAAAACCAGCCAGTCCTGCTTTCAGTTAAAGAAACCCCACTCTGGAACATCTATGCTCTCACACGTAACCTCTCACAAGAGGCATTGGATATCCCTCGTGCTTGGCCCCGTTGGCCCAGCTCAGCGCATTCCACTTTCGCACCTCAGAACACCGTCAGAACCTTATACCTTTTTGGCAGAGCCTTTACGTCTAGCCAGACTAGGTGCGGCTGCAACTGCCAGTCCATCAGTCAGGACAAGCTGGCAAGTCCGTTTTTATAGTGAGAGCACTGCATCTACCGGCTTCGATCGTGCATCAATACATCCTATGGAAGAAGTAGCGGGCGGTTCTACCGCCGCATCAAAACGTCAAGATGCTGCCTCGACCATCGCCAGAGACGCTGGCATAGACATCGACACCGTCGATCTCTCCGTTAATCTAGCAGATGCTGGAAATGGTGACCGAAATCCACACGCAATAACCCGGTTGTTGCTGAAGGGTGAATTTGGTGCCCTGCCTTCCGGAAAGAAAAGGAGAAAGAAGGCAATCAAGGACGCACGTGAGAGACTCCTCCGGGAGAGCGCACAAAGATCCGAGCGTCTAGCCGGGGACAATGCAGCCACGGGTCCCACCGAGAGAGCTCGGTCTCCCAAGTTCGTACCTCAAAGGGGACGGCGGAAGCACCAGCAGCCCAGCGAACCGTCGACCGAAGAGCCGTCGACCGAAGAGCGGTTGACCGAGGAGCTGTTCACCAAAGAGCTATTCGCCGAGGAGCTGCCGACGCGAGAGCGGTCGCCCAAACGGCAGCCTTCCGAGCAGTCTGGCGGCATCCCCGAGCCGACGGAAGCCTACCTGGAGCAGGCCGCACAGCTGCTGCAGCCGCCTGGAGAGACCGCGCAGCCCCTGCTTGTCGTTATTGACCTCAACGGAACGCTGCTCTACCGGCCGTACCGCGACCGCCCCAAGAAGTTTGTCATGCGGCCACACGCCGCCGAGTTTCTGGACTATTGCCTCAAGACATTCTGGGTCGTCGTCTGGTCGTCGGCCCGGCCTACAAACGTCACGGCCATGTGTCAGAAGCTGATGGCGCCACCCCAGCTCAAGCAGCTCGTTGCCAAATGGGGCCGCAACCGCTTCCATCTCAGCCCGGAGGACTACAACGACCGGGTCCAGTGCTATAAGCGGCTGACCATGCTGTGGAACGACAAGACCATCGCCCGGTCGCACCCCAACTTTGCCTTTGCTGCCGGCGCTGGCCGCTGGTCACAGGCCAACACCGTCCTCATCGATGACTCGGAAGAAAAGGCACGCAGCGAGCCCTTCAACCTGATCGCTATTCCCGAGTTCCAGGGCGATGTGACGGAGGCGAACGTACTCCCACAGGTCCACGACTACCTCAACAGGCTGTGCTTCCAGCAGGACGTCAGCGCATACGTGCGGCAGCATCCGTTCCGCATAGACGATCACGCCAGCTACAGCAACTAAAAGGGGTTTCACTTTTGCATACTGTAGGACAGCCTTTATCTCATAGACAAGAGACCGTTATCTCTGCAAGAGTCGGTATATGGCGACGTCGGCTAGATTATCAGCCCGGACGGGATCTTGACTAGGCTCTAAGACAATCATGAATCATTACTATTACTGCTCCGTATGTTGGCAGAAAATGAGAATAAACCTCATTAGCACGGAGATGAGAACGAGAGTCCGTCTACGTCGCATGACAGTGACGGTATGAGACACCACTCCGCTTCATATTGGCGCTAAGATATTTTCCCTCATGTCCTCCTTCTATCATGCACGTAAGACATTCATCCATTCTCCTGCCTACCCTTACGGAGGCATTGGCTCAACTAGCTTTAGCATTGCGCGTAAACCCAGGCCAAAATACACTCAACCAATCTTCTCAAGCCAAGTGCGAGCTCCCCCTCCCTTTTCTCCCCCACTCCAGTCCACAGGTTGCTACTTCGCGGCCGGCGAGCTGTCTACTTGAAGACCTTGCCGTCGGCGTGAGCGTAGGACTTGCCGTCAACAACGACAGGCTTGTCCCACGACCACTGGGCCTCGACGTACGCACGGTCCTCGGCGTTGGTGGGGTCCAGCTTGGTGAACGTGTAGCTCTCGTAGTCCGGAGCGACATCGAAGACCGGCAGGTACTCCTCGCCACGGATGACAAAGGCACCCTCAATAATCGACGCGTTGTTCTCGCCGTACACCGACGCACAGCCGAAGAGGTACTTGCGCGAGCCCTCCAGACGGTTGTTGAAGCCACCGATCAGGTTGTTGGACATGAACGTCAGCGTCAGCTCGTCGTTGTACTTGTAGGCCACCTTCCAGATGGAGTACTCGGTGAAGTTGACGTTCTCCCAGAACCACTTCAGGGCGACGGGGGTGTCCAGGTTGGAGTACTGGCGCTTCCACTCGTCAAGAGGGAAGGTGGCACGCGGCAGCAGCTCGATCGGGTGCTTGGCCTTCGGTGCCTGGACCTCCTCCTCCTCCTCCTCCTCCTTGGCAGCAGCCTTGGGGGCGGCCTTGGGGGCAGCCTTCGCGGCCTTGGGTGCCTCGGTCTTCTTAGGCGGCTGGTTGACCAGGGTGGTCTTCTCGAGGAACTCGATCTTGACAGCCACGGACGAAAAGATGGGGGTGTTGTACAGGGTCAGGAACCAACGGGTGACGTTGGGGTACTGTGCCTGCCACTCCTTGTCGAAGAGGAACTGGAAGCCGCGCAGAGTGACGCCGGCAGCGAACAGGTCGGCCAGCGTGATGCGCTCACCAACGAGGAACGTGTTGTGCAGAAGGTGCTCCTCAACAACGGAGAAGGCCTTCAGGGCCGCCTTGGACGCATCATCAACGCTCTTCTTGTTGTAGGGCTTCTTGCCCAGAAGAGGGTTGTACCAAGCACCAAGGTTCGGCAGAGCCTCAGTGTTGAAGAAGGATGCCCACTTCAGGATGGAGGCATAACTGCGAAAACTGTTAGAATCTCGAGCAGTGCCAAATCTTAAGGTGCCTCATCAACTTACTCTTGCTTGGTCTTGCCCAGCAGAGTGGTCTTCTCGTTCTGGGATGCCACTGTAGCGCACAGATTGAAATTAGCGCACTGATTCCTGAAATTTGAGAGCTGCAATAGCCAAAAACAACAAGAAAAAAAAAGACAAGATATTGGTCAGAAGTTAGAGTAAGTCAACACAGGAAATTCAGCCAGGGATAACTGTTAAAAATGTCTAGCTCATCATGCAAATATCTTTCCCACGGTACAGTAGCAGGAAAAGGAAGGGTAGTCGTTTCTCGACAAGAGTTTTCTCGTGCACTCAAGCATCCAGGTGCATTGTTCAAATCTTACCGTAGATGGCAATGGCAATGGCCTCCGTGAGGACGAAGCCGTCAGAGCCAACAAAGGTAGGAACCTTGCTGAGCGGGTTCAGCTTCAGGTACTCGGGAGTCGGGCTGGCCGGTTCGGTAGGCACAATCTCGATCTCGAGGTTGTTGGCCTTGGCGATGGCCAGAATGGCCGTCGACCGCGGGTTGGCCTGACGAGAGACATGTCAGTCTCAACAGGTTTGAAACAACGAGTTTCGTCTCTGAGCACAAGTAACTAACCTCGAAGGTGTACAGCTTTCCGAAAGACATGGCGACTTATATATAGGGACGCTGGGAAATGAGGAAAGGGGTGAACGTGAAGTTAATGGAGGGGTTGGGGAGGAAAAAGAAGAGGCAGGAATTTTTTAGTGCAGAAAAAGTTGTGATGGCCATTGCTTTTCTGCAACCTGGCGAGGGGCTTGGTGGGGCTGCAATTTAGGTTCATGTGCCGTAGCTACGCGCTTGTCGCAAGTCTCTCTCATGCACGTGACTTAGAATTTTCAAGGAAATTTTGAGCGCTCAATTGATGTGAAGCTTTACATGGTCCTGAGCAGCACCGGGGTTCCGAGCGACACGATCAATCCAACCGGTCCCCACATCCTCGAGGCTGCATTGGAAAGAAGTCCCGTATGGGCCCCCTCATGGAAGTTTTCTGAATAACCGCCTTATTCCTTCCACATGTCGAGCCTGCGCTTAGTTCTGCTCTCCCGGAGAGCCGTTTGCTCTCTGCCGCTCCAGCTTGAACGACAGTTTTCTCTTTTACAAGTGGGCTCCGGCGTTCCGAGCACATTAGCCAATACCAACCGCAGCAGAACACCTTCCCAGGCCAGGAGGAGTTCCACATTCGGTGGTGCGGATAACGGTGGTCTGACGGGGTCCAACGAGATTTCTTCGATTGAGGATGTTCTGGCCATAACCGGCTTCGAGGGGGGCGGCGGAGCATTGGACGGTGTTGCCACATCATTGGATGGTACAATAATCCCAACGCTGACCGGACACGCCCGGCCGGTACCGGCCTCGCCGTCATACTTCTCGCGGCAGCCGAATTTCAACGACAGCTTTCTGCGGCTGCAGACGTTGTTTCGGAAATACGGACACCTTCCCCTGGTCCCGACAGACCAGGTCGAGCGAGTTGCTTGGAGGAGCCTGCGAGACTACCGTCACAACAGCGGCGAGGAGATCAAGGCGCCGCAGTACAACAAGTGCATCGCCATTGTCAAGCACCTGAACAAGATCCACCCATCCCTGAAGCCGGCCGGCTTGGCAGACGCGCTGAACGAGTTTAAGCGAGAGGTGAACCCGTTTGACAACGTGGCCAAGCAGCTCACGATCGACCGCTTCGGCCGGGCCGTCGGCGTGGGCCGCCGCAAAACTTCGGTGGCGCGGGCATGGGTGGTGGAGGGCACGGGCGAGATGCAGGTCAACGGCAAGAGCCTGAGCGAGATGTTTGGACGTGTGCACGACCGTGAGAGTGCCACTTGGGCTATGCGGGCGACAAACCGGATGGACAAGTACAACGTCTGGGCGCTGGCAGAAGGCGGCGGCACCACTGGACAGGCTGAGGCACTCACCTTGGCAGTGGCCAAGGCTCTCGTAGCTCACGAACCGGCGCTGAAGACGGCGCTTCGGAAAGGTACGTTGCAACCCTTGTGCTTTATCCCGCTTTTGGACCCGGCCCTCGGTCTCGTTTGTTGTCGTATCTAGCGAAAGCCAGCCTTCGTGTTACCAATGCCCGTTCTCTCTCGTAACAAGCCGCACTAGCTAACAATATGTTTCCACGCAATGTAGCCGGCTGTATCTCTCGCGACCCGAGAATGGTGGAGCGGAAGAAGCACGGCCATGTGAAGGCAAGAAAGATGCCTGCCTGGGTCAAGAGATAAATGGATACAGTGAGAAAGGAGCATTTATGCCGTGATGTGCATATGGGGCAGTGGGTTTGCATGAAATTATGGCACGTTGATATCACGTTCGTGTATGTCTCCGTGTTAGTGTGCTTGGGATTGTCCTGTATGTGTATGTCACGTTTCGATTGTACGAATCTTAGGCTTGAAGGTAACCATAAAAGCAAAGTAGACCGTTAAGATCTGAGACCGTTGTAGGAGCCATGCTTCATGTCTTTCATTGCCGTAGTTGGGCCACAACAGTCGTATAGCAAGCCCTACGAATGCTTTCCGGATTAAATGATGTGCTCGGCCTCTTCAGAGTCTTATCAGTCTAGACCTACGGTGAACAGCCACTAAATCGGACGGCAACAAATTTTACGGATATTATCGGATCTTGGAACATCAACAAGACCACGCTTGCGTTTCAACACCCATGCCCGACTTTTCGGAAATGGCATGCGTTGAGCTCCCAACAGTCCGTTGCCGTTAAGGTCTGATAAGCTAAAAGCACAGTTCGCGGTGCCGGTTGGTAATGCACATCTAAATTTGTCATTTGGCCGAGTGAAAAGCCGTTACAAATTGGCGAGGTATGGTGCTCTAGTTGTTGGAAACCAAGAACTGGGGTAACAAGTGAGAATAGGTGCCATATGGTGTCACCTTACTACGACTCTAGCGTTTTTGTGTATTAATTTATCTTGCTGTATTCAAGATATGTGTCGCAGTACGGACTATGAAGTAGTACGGCCCAAACTAGCAGGTGATATTGTAAAAGTCCATCGTCATCCTATACACCAAAAAAGTTTGTCTAGGTAACGTCATCCGTCAAATGGCTCGTAGAAACGCGCAAATGTTAATTTTTATCTCCTCGGACGTAAGATGTCATGCATTCGAAATGCGCCTTTTGAGTGATTCACCAAGAGGCCCGATGTCCACTCATGTTCGGTTTCACGCACATCGAAGCAAAAATAATAAGCGGCAACCGGGTTTTCTGTATGACCATAAACTTACGGAGTACTATGCAGAGTATGCGCTTATTTGGGGGAAAACAAATACTGACATAAGTCCGGCGGATAAGGATGCCCCCGGGACATCTTCCGATACGCTGGGGCACAATTGCAGAAAGAAGCACTGCTACAACCATACGTAAGACAATGCTTAGGCATACACCGACGAGAGGGACAGTTTTCGGTAAGCACAAAGATTTCAGGTCGAAAATGCCGGGGAAGGCACAGAAATAAGAAACATAAACCACGGGTGGGATCTGGGCTAATCCCCGGCACATGGACAGTGGTGTAGGCCATGCGTAAGGCATTGGTGGTTAGATCGGAGGGCTGGGGTTGTGTGTTTCACGGGTTGTCGGGATATGGGCCGGCCCAAAAAGACATGAATTTATTAAAACGAGGCTGATACGCCGGAGGATGAAGGGTGGGAAGGTGAAATGCGAAGAATCCAGTTGGGAAATGGGCGGCCTCTCTTTTTTCGGCGAAAGTGACTTTATTTTTCGTGGAGCCTCTGACAGCGAAATGCCCAATGTCTTACGGGAGAGAAGGATGCTCCTATGCCCCGTACGCCTATACGGATTCGGCATCTTAGAGACAGACGAGCCCAACAGATATGTGATGCAAGCTGAGATATCCTAGGCG
Organism: Leptographium lundbergii; assembly: GCA_001455505.1. Taxonomy (NCBI): domain Eukaryota; kingdom Fungi; phylum Ascomycota; class Sordariomycetes; order Ophiostomatales; family Ophiostomataceae; genus Leptographium; species Leptographium lundbergii. The sequence goes on from LDEF01000018.1 coordinate 345,657, forward strand.
AATGTACTCCGTACTCAGATGGATATCGCTGGCGTCACGGTGCTATTTATGGCATGCCGTGGCGTTTATCGTGGCATTCCCGAAGTTCTGGGAACGGTAGGCTTCGCAATTGATTGTGGGTTTCACCTCCCAATGCAACATGCTGTCCACTGCGACATGAACAAGGACCGGCACGATGATCGGCGGCGGTATGACGTCCCTGATGAGGCTGATCGACAGGCGAGCGGCAGTGTGGCCAAAGCAGCTGTCAAAAGCCCAAATAGGAAGGGCAATTGATGCCCCGGTGACAAGGGTCAAGGTGAAGCCCGAGCTTTTGCTGTCTTGGGGTTATTTTCGGTATATACACACCCTCGGTCTGCTTTCTTTTTTGGGGAGGTCGGATTTGATTGTCTCTCGCTTTGGCCAGCTGACTGACGCGTGACCTCCGGACCAGGTGAGCTGAAAATGGGATGCCGTCTCTGAGACTCACAGCAAGCACATCCCGTGCGACAGCCTCAGGGGCTGCGCACCAATCCCGAGCTCAAAAAAGCAAAAATGAAAGAAAACATGTGCCAGAGAGTGCTGAGACAACACATGTCGATGTAAGGGATAGTTGCACGGAGACAGGGCCTGACAACGCTGTGTCCTAGGTATACAAAGTAGAGCAGCAATCAGCTCGGGCCAAGAAGAGCCCACGTGCAACAAGACCCGAATGGAAATGTTCAAAGTTGGAAGAGGGGCCTCGACGTGGCTAGACTTGAATATTGCGATCTCGCATCTTGCAAGCCACAGGAACACTACGAGTAAGATACAAATACCCACTGTTGGCACCTGCACCCCATACATAAATCCCCGGCGATTAGCGTGCCTTAGTGGGAGGGCTGCTGCCAGGGGCATTCGAGTAGTCCGGCGCCACAGTCGCGATTTCGAATTATGTAAGGTAATTGTCGTCCTTCCCACGAATCCTATCCGATTGCCGATTACAGACCTAGATGTCCCCCGGACGTATGCGTGTAGGGCGCGAATATGCGCCATCAATATTATGTCCACCCAATGGCGTATCACCATGCAGAGCTGGATTGGTTGGCGTTGCACAGCCGCCGTGGCAATTGTGCCGGTGCCGGTGGCGGGTTTTACTACTGTAATTGTCTCGGGCTGGCCATCAATCTGCGCCTATGGTCTAGCAGCAAAAACTAGGAAGGAAAGAGAAGGCGGACGCGATCCTGATTGGCCACCCACTCGTCGCCTTCGCAAAACGAGGGTCGGCAATGGAACCTCAAAGCTGTGGTCCTTCGGCGGAAACCAGGGGGCGTTGTGGCCGGGCAATACTCCGATTATTCATGTTGGTTCGTTGGAAGTATTTGTACGGAATACGGAGTACTATGTTATTCGTACGGGTTCAGATACAAAGTACGAGTACTCACTCGTATTGCTGGGATCTGTGCCCCAATTTATTCCTTTGTCTTCAACGACATGGTTCATGGGTCTAACAACAGCCAATTCTTTTCTGCCATTGTCTCCTGCTCGTGTCCGAACGAAACTTTCTATGGCGTTAGTCCTGGCTAGTCTAGCCAGAAGCCTCGAGACGTTTCTACAATCGCACTGATAGACGGCCTATTTACCCATTCCACATGTACCTCCCTACCACCCGCCGCTTGCCATGGTCAAATCCCCTGACTTCCGGTCCTTGTACCCCCCCCCCCCCCNNCCCCCCCCTTCCATTTCTTAGGGTCATAAACACAAACGAAGAAAAAAGCTTTTACGCCAATTCTCAGGGGCTCTAGAGATCTGGTGAAAGTCCAATTTTCTGCTGACCGCTGTGGAATTTGCCGTGCTGTGGCGGCATGCAATCTGTGTTGTATGACGTGGAAATCGATCCCCCCAACGGACATTCAGACCGTAATTCCTTTTTCCTGGCCTGGTTCATCCTTCTCGTCAAACTTTGCTACCCGACTGGGCTGCAACCTGTTTCTTGCCTTCATGCCCGTTGTCACTTGCTCCAATGGCTTTCGCTACCGAAACAAAGACAATGCTTCCCTTCCTCTCCCCTTTCACGCACAAGCCAGCCGGCCATTTGAGTCCAAAGAAGCCAAAAGCGGGCCAGACAGTAAGAAATACTTGCTCCGTAAATAGGCCCGTCTCGGTGTTCACGGCCGAGCTGGTATGATTCTTTTTTCTTTGTGCTTAAATATTGCACTTTGGCAGACCACGTATGGTTCGGGGATATTGGCCAGACAGCCATCCTTTTCACCCTTTTCACTAGGAGGTGGGAGGCAGCCTTTGGGTTATGCCGACTTGCCTCACTTCACTCTGTCCTGTCGCGATCTCCGGCATTGCTAACAACAGCGAATCGGCGTAGCGTGTCGCACCAGATCACTGTCAGTGTCTTACTAGAAAAATGTGGGGAGATGATCATAACCAGAGGTAGATTGGCCAAGGGGAAGTAGACCTTTCTAGACAAGGCCCAGGGTGTTGAACCGGTCGTGTTGGAAGAGAACCCTCATAGAAAAAAGGCAGATGAGAGCTTGGAACTTTTAGTGCCTCTTAGCCGCGGCACCACTTTCTTCTTCGTTTTGTCTGCTCAGCTGTGACTGTCACCTTGGACGGGAAGGCACGTTCTTGGTTTCTAGCCTTTGCGCCGAAACAACGGCAGCATACACCGTGGCTCGCGCTTTCCTTATATCGATTCTTTCTTCACCGGCTCTGCTAGCTTCTCGCACTACATTTCTAGGCTATCTTTTAAGTCCTCCCCTCGTACCCCCCCCCC
>LDEF01000181.1:0-10429 GCA_001455505.1 Leptographium lundbergii
ATCGCGCGATTTCCCTTCTAAGGGAACCGACATTATTTATACAAAAACTGAGGAGCGTTAAGTAGAGACGGGTGTTCCGTAGTCACTGCCTGTGCTGTACTCTGTACACGGAATTGTTCGATGAGTTAGACATTATAGTATATTGATTAAAGGAATATACACAACGATGAGGATATCTAGTTTGTCTGACCCGATTCCCGCCTGTACTAGTACCGTTTTAGAGTATTCCTGTTTTAATATTCTAGTTCACGATTCGACTGCAAGCGATGAGTTGTCTGTTTTCCGTGACATCCACGACCGACGAAGCACTAAAGGGGTGGGATCATGCGGTTTGAGTTTCGTGCTCGTGCCTAGTGGAAGTCCCATTTCCACATTCTTTTCGATTGTTTGCCATGCTACCTTCGCGTGGCACCCAGTGAGAGCTCTTCCATGGCACAACACGGTCGATGTGCATCACATCGATTTCTTCCAACGTTCGGCCTTGTCCCTCTATTGCAAAGAAATAGATGACAATGGCACCTACAAAGTTGCAAGTAGCAAAAACATACCCATATCGAAAGTCAATTACAGAAGTAATGAAAGGCGCGAAGAACGCCAAAAAGATTTCCATAGCTGGTTGCTTGCCGTGGCGAGGGCCATTGCCTTGACCCGGTATAGTGAGGGGTATATTTCGCTCATGATAGCCCAGATAACAGGCCCCCAAGTAGTTGCGAAACCCAAAATAAATAGAGCCGCGAATACAAATAAGGCTGTTCCAGCATTTCGTGTGCTTTGTGGATTTGCCTGATCGAGAGAAAAGTGGCCTGCACTGGCGAAGGCCATGAAGCAGGTAAACGTCCAGAGAGAGCCAAACACGAACGACTTGCGACGACCGAAGTGCTCAACAATATACAGCACCAAAAATGTAACGGCAAAGTTGATGGTATCAAGAATGATAGACTTATATATACTTATATTAGAAACAGAAAGTTTTAAAAAGGGTTAAGAGAAGAACGAGCCAGGGGGATAAACGAATCGATATTTACTCGTGACATTGTAAAGGAGGTAGTTTGCATAACCTGGTTGCTGTAAAAACCGAAGAGTTATGCCTAATGTAATGCGATATGCCATACGCGGGGAGCAAAACGTGTTTATGAACTCGCGAGCAGGACCTTCAGTTGTTTGGCTTTCAGCCTAGAGTTTCTTTACTGTTTCATCGATTCGCATTCTTTATTGCCCAGTGGTTTGGAGATGCTCCGTAGACAGTAAGATGCCCAAACCTAACGTTCCCGTCCATAGCCAGCCTAAGCTTTGAACGATCCTCTACGAAGCAGAACTGTTAGTTTTGTTCTGAACAGTCCTGCAATTAAAGCAGGCAGCCAAGAATATGCCCATTGTTCTAAAAGCTGTATTATTAACCGACGGCTTATTACAGAGTCAACTTATTCTGCACAGTCTTGGGTTTATACGGTTGTCACTAACCTGGTATAAAGAGACTAAGGCAAAGTTTATAGCTAACTATATTGCCGTCATTAGACCAAGCAATGCCGGAACGACCAGGCTCGAAGAGAGTTCTAAATTAAGACCAGAGGTCGAATAAGGCCTCAGCTCGGACTAACAATATGCAACTATCCGCGCATCTGTGCACGTAAAAGGGAGCGCCGTGGGGCACCTCCCATAGTCGAGAGGGTAGACGGTAGTTGGCTAGGCTGAAGTGAGTGAGGAAAGCCATGCGGGCTCACCTTAGACACCTGCACGGGATAATGAAGTGAGCCCACCCAGTGAAGGCGTCGGCGCTAGTTTACTCACCTTCTTTAGACGCTGTTGTTCATACAAATGTGCCGTTAAACAGGGTATGTGACTATTGTTTGCTTAATTCATTGTCCTCCTTCAAGTAGGAGAGGATAAGGGCGTGCTTTATATTATGTACGTCTGGGGAAGTGGCGGCAATAGGCGTATATTGTCCCAATCCGGTTAGCTAGACGTATGGGGCGAGTTAGCACGCCGCATGCTTTTGTGGCTTGCTTTCCTGAGCAGAGATGTGCTCCTTTTAGGGCAGTGTTCTTTACTCTATTCCCATACCGATACTGGAATATCGGTGAAGAGCAGACGAAGCCATTCAACTTTTGATATACAAACGAGAGCTTCCGTCCTACACTATATCTGGTGGAACTAGAATATAAGACCATATTATTCCATGACAGCACCGACCACGGCAGGATACCAAAGGATGTTATACCTTGCTCACCTCAGGCCGATATAGCCAGGATCAACCTCGCCATCTACTTTATGTATATTCTCTAGGTTTGTGTGGTTCAGTTAGTTTGAGCCAGATGCCTAACCCAACTTCCGCTCTTAATAGCAAGATTTCGTTTAGGATATTGTGTTGACCATGTTTACGAAATAAACAGCAACAGTGAAACGCTGCCGTAAAGGGGACATGCCCTAAGCTAACTCGCCTCCATAGGGGCATATGACGGGAGGATGGAGACGCCTATCTATCTTTTAGCCAGTCTTAGTATGGCTTCTAACTAGTATCTAATTTGTTTAGGAGAGGAACTTTACGGCAGTGTTTATTACTGTGAAGCCAACCATAAAAGCCGGCCAAACAGTAATCGTTACCGGCGTAAGTGGCGATAGCGGCGGAGGTAGGCCCTTATAACCAAAGGACAAAACAAAACATGCTAACTAGTGCGCCACTGGACCTGTTGGATAATAGTGAAAACAGGAGAGCAGACTTCGGTACGGGCCCGCCAGAACCGGCTCGAGCCAGAGACTCTACCTGGGTTGATAACCATCACTAAGCAAAATGCCGATTAAGAAACATATATTAAAGTACAGTATCGATTAATGATTACGGCATGCCAGTTGACCGCTGTGATATTTATTGGCACGACTTAATCAAGGCTGTTATCACCCTGTCCTCTTTTTTTTCACCCAGACCTCACCGATTACATTACCCTCATCAATAAAACATTCCCATTCGCCTATACCGCAAGTAGGCGGTGCTACCCGGCGACCACGACCGCCTCCCCCGATAATCATGTTTCCCGGTCGATAATTTGGACCATGTTTCACGCGGGCTAGAACATTGTTATGCACGTAGACATTTTCCGGAATGTCACGCACTTACCAACGGGCAATGGCCACCAAATTGGTTTCCATGAACCGTCTGGCTGTAGTTCCATGCGGCGAAAGGGAAGATATTCCATAAGCTTCCAGCTAGCACGCCCCAGAAACCAAGACCGCCTTTGTATTGAAGGCTATCTTGAATAGGTGCCACATGAGCTCTGTGCATAATAGCGAGAAACGGGTCCTGATTGTGTTGAGTAGCTTCGAGCACGCCAGAACTAGTTTCGACTCGACCAGGAGGAACTGTTATCCCTTCTTTGTTGCTGATTTGAATAATACGTGACTCTCGGTCGTGTGGCTCGAGAATCTCTGATTTGGAGACCGCAGGGTCTTTCTGTGTCACCTGAACCCTTTCCGAACTGAGCTGACCACGGCAATCTAGTACAACTGAGCATTGCATGGCAGCCAGCGAATCCATATCGAAAGTCAGTCCTGCACGCATAGCCTCTTGTATCATCCACGATAAGGGAACATAGCATGCGCTTTTCGTATCTGGAGTGATATCCCATCTACCAAATTGGAGATATTAGCTACTATGCAATATGGCTACGTGAACATACCCCCGCTCTTATAGTCTCACTTAGCCCCCGCCGACGTCTAAATGATCTCCAGAGAAAAAGACCTCGATAATGTCTTGACTACAAACGGGGTCATCACTGCGGCTATATGTGCGTGAGCGCCCTGATTCCGAGGCGTCCCCCCACTTCCTGAGACCTGCTAGGTGGTCTGAAAGGAGCTGGACTTTGGGCATTGCAAATTCCATTGACCGTGATTTCGTCTCTTCGGACAGCCGAAGGAACAGATGAGCGAATGCTTGTATCCTTTTCAGGAATCTGCTGCTGGGTACGATACATTTAATGAACGTCGTAGAGAAGGCGGCGGGGTTCACGACTTGTCTTCTCCGATCTGGAATATGATTGGTAGATGAGATATTGCCTGAACTTTGCTCTGTGCTCATCGATGCTAACAGCATGTCGTACGACTTTAGAAGATGTTCGTGCTGTATGCGGAAACTTTGAGCGCTTCATCCAGGCCGTTTCGAAGCGTGGAACACTGTTGACGGTGTCGAAGAGGCCGAGAAATTGGACACGCCGCACAGGCCGCGAAAATGTTTCGCGAAACCCTTTCATAAATTCATACATCTCTGTTTTTTTGGATCCTAGAGGGAGATTGTCATCTTGGTGACATTGCCACTGACTGAAGGCCGTCCAAGCAAAATGAACCATCTCTTCGTTCCCATGGGTGAGAAGTCCGACATAATCGAGCATTTCTGCGAGAAACCTAGCAATTTATGCCCCGCGACTAAACTCAAACATATAGATTTCGTCTCCAGGGTTATAAAATCGCATCAGAAACCGGTATCCCCCACAACATGTTGATCAAAAGAAAGACCAAATGCGGCATCTTTTGCCTTTGCGTACCATGTCTTCAAACGAGCTGTAATCGGCGTGTGTGACAAATTCTTGGAAATGATGTATGTTCCGATTCCAGCTAAGCATTGAGTTAGAAGAGATATGTATACCGCGGAGTAGAAACATACGCTGATAGTAGTGATCTAGTTCGGTGCCATTAGCAGAGTGGAACATCCGGTTGTAATTTTCATATACCAATTTACACCTACATTGATCACCCGCACTGCGATCTATCATTCGAAATATCTTCAAGATATTGCTGTCTGAATCGTCACCGCGAAATTTATTCCCGGTGCCATCGAAGCAGAGAACAACCTTGCGCGGGTGGCCCGATTGCTGTTCACGGCTCATATCTAGTTATGCGATATGAATAGAGATGGGTTCAGTATTGGAGAAAAGTACATGCTAAAGTTTGCGGACTCTAAAAAGGGGTAGTAAACGAGAGCACTTTATGAGGACAACCGTGCTTTACAGCATTAGGTGAGACAGAGATATATGCTAGAAATTGTCTGCGTACACTATGCTGCTTATTAGAGTCCACTGCATAAAGACACGTTGTATCGATCTAGCCTAAGCCAATATTATGAGCTTGGAACATAGCACGCCACGACGCAGCGCGTCAGTACTCATGGTGTTATTGGCTGCATGTTTTAGTCGCTGGATCAGTGTTATGTTTCACTTTGGGACTTCGTCGTATAGTGCTTTAGAGAAGCTCTAGCGTGTCGATACAAGATAGGACCATACTGTGCTCAGTCCTGAACAAGGGTGTTTAGGCACGTCCCTGGACAAAGTACAGAGCAAAGGCATGTCTTAAACCTCTTGCCCTGAATCGATCGCCATACATAGTTTTGACTAATATCGACGAGATGTACGGCTTTTCAAAGACCAAGATGAACCAGGGAATTCTTTCCAGTCACTCAAAGCCGTATAATGCAAATTAACTCTCCGACAATCGCTGTGCTCTTCAATACATATAAATGGTATTTACCTTTGCAAGATTTGTATAATTTGCTTATGAGCTCTGTAACCAGCGTAGCACTTGTAAGAGTCAACAACTTGACTAAGATATCCAGATCCTTCGTCATCTTTGTCGATCTATTGATTTATATATTGCAGGACGCACAACAGACGGCCTTGCTTAATTTTAAAACAGCGTTCTAATAGAGACACTGTCTAAATCACATTTGGCTTCAAAGCATGTCCTTAGATTCCGTAAGCCACTGTTCTAAATTGTAATGCATGATTCAATTTTCGACTATTTCATTGGTCAAGGGTCGCTGGTGTCAAATTACGCGTTATTGTACGGGGTATTCCGTAGCTATAATCTGTACTCCGTAGTACTACATACGTTTAGCACCATGGGAATCAGCCACAGCCAAACATTAATCTGTTTCACTATAATACATTAATTAAAGCATCTGAGTGTCTCGGTGCTACTAGGTTGGATCATGTACTTTGTAATCTGTATGGAGTACAGAATTGGAAACTCAAAATGAGTTTAAGTCATTATCTTTCTAAGTGATAGTTCCCAGAAAGCACTACGAATCTATCACTACGAACTTGTTGCACCGCGGCCTTCAAAGCCTTTTTAATAAGACAGCATTACGAAATCTGTCCTGGATCTATTTGTAGGACAGGCTGGGATTGCTTGGTCTATACAAAACACGGCATCTATAAATTGAAAAGGAGGCAAGGGAGATTGCTGGTGATTACTGTTTCAGTAGACACATCTCCCTGTAGGATATGCTGCAGCACCAGTCTGATATGTAGTCATACCACATGCTATAAAAGCTTCGTAAAGACAAGAAGATTTTTAACCCCAAAAATTAACCACAAATCCATCCCCCTTTTCAATGCGAAAGTCACAACTTCTTGAAGATTTGCATCTGGTTTAACACTTCACAACTCGAGCTTGTTTATTCGCGCAATTTGTTAGCTGAGTTTGATCAAGATACAAGTATCATGGAATCAACCGGAAACATACCAGAAGCAAACACAGCTTCCGCAACAATCTGCGTTAAACCAACGGATATGCCACACTCCATGGAGCCCCATGCTTCCACGCCTACGGGGAATATCAATTGTTCGCCTTTGGCTAGGAGAGTGAAGGATAGAAATCCTGGGCTAGGTGTTTTCGCAGGTGCTCGAAGGCTTGTTCAATTTGTCCATGCCTCCCGCAGACCACTGCCTATCGGAACTGGAAATGGAACCTACATTGTTGAGAAGACGCACACTGGACTGCGTGATGACCTGAAGCAATTCCAACTGAAAGGCAAGTTCAACAGAGCCTTTATCATAACAGGCCACTGACTTGATCTTACCCAGATGTGAAGACAATCATCAAACTTGTTCGAAGCAAGCTGAGTGGTGACGTGTTGGTAGACGATAGGCTGATGCTTATGGAACGCGTCATTCAGCTAGTGGCTAGTCTTCCTGATAAATCACGCAACCGTGAGGTCCTCACGAATGTGCTTATTAGTGCTCTTTGGAACTCTCTCGATCATCCACCAACACTGTTTGTCGGTGACAAATTTCAGTACAGACTCGCAGACGGATCGTTCAATGTACGTTTTTCTTGAGACGTAACAAGACCGAGTCCTAAATCTAACGCTCATAGAACATCCACTTGCCCAAACTTGGAGCTGCTGGGACAGCATATTCGCGCTCCGTTCGCCCAACTGTTGTTGCCCCAAGTGCCCTTCCGGACCCAGGTGTCATTTTCGATGCCGTCATGTGCCGCTCAAACTACAAACAGCATCCGAACAATGTGTCCAGTATTTTATGGTATTGGGCATCAATCATTATACATGGTGGGTGATTCTATTTTATACCTCGTCGCAAACGTAATGTCTGACGGGTGCCAGATCTCTTTTGGACAGACCAGAACGACCCGAGTATCTCAAAGACGTCCTCGTATCTGGATCTCTCACCACTGTATGGTAGCAACCAGGAGATGCAAGACAGCGTCAGAACTTTTCGAGATGGCCTCCTTAAGCCGGACACATTCGCCGACAAACGGCTCCTGGGCATGCCTCCTGGAGTTGGGGTACTTCTGATAATGTTCAACCGCTTTCACAACTATATTTCTGGGAATCTGGCCGCCGTAAATGAGAATGGGAGATTCACCAAACCAGCTGGTGACCCGGACGATAACGACGAGAAAGCTAAAGCTGATTGGAGAAAGTACGACAACGACATATTCCAAACGGCTCGGCTCGTTACTTCAGGCCTTTACATCAATATAACTTTGATCGACTATGTTCGGAACATTGTTAATGTAAGATCGCCGTGGTTCTGGCGCTTCGACATTGGACAAATTATATCATATACTGACACTTCAGTTTGTAGCTCAACCGCTCAGACACGACTTTCACTCTCGACCCCCGGGCAGAAGCTGGGATTGATGTAGGAACCCCTGATGGTTCTGAGCGTGGAACAGGAAACGTGGTATCTGCAGAATTTAACCTCTGCTATCGCTGGCACTCATGCATCTCTGCCAAAGACGAAAAGTGGATCGAACGGTTTTATGCCGAGGCCATGGGGAAGTCAGCATCTGAAGCTGGTCTGCCAGATTTGATGCGAGGATTCGGAAATTTTGAAAGATCGGTACCCGACGACCCGAGCAAGCGCGTCTTTGGTGGCTTCGCGCGCGGCGTTGATGGGCGTTTCAAAGATGATGACTTGGTTGATTGCATAACTGATTCGATTGAAGATGTCGCGGGTGCATTTGGTGCCCAAAATGTGCCTCGCGCAATGAAGCCAGTCGAAATTTTGGGGATTCTTCAAGGAAGACGCTGGAAACTTGCCGGTCTGAACGAATTTCGTCGTCACTTCGGCCTGCAGCCTTACAAAACGTTTGAAGACATTAACCCCGACCCTGTGGTGGCAGATCAGCTACGCCATCTGTACCAACAGCCCGACTTTGTGGAACTCTATCCTGGAATTGTTGCTGAGGCTGCAAAACCGCCAATGGTGCCTGGGGTCGGAATTGCCCCTACATATACCATATCCCGAGTAGTTTTGTCTGATGCCGTGTGTCTCGTACGAGGCGACCGCCACTATACAACCGATTACGGCCCAAAACAGCTTACAAACTGGGGCTACAATGAGGTTAACTACGATATGAAGTATGCACTAAGGGACCACATGGCAGATTACATGCTAACTAGTCGTTTACAGAGTGAACCACGGCTGTGTATTCTACAAGCTATTCATTCGCGCTTTCCCAAACCACTTCAGGCAGAACTCCGTATACGCACATTATCCCATGGTTGTTCCGTCGGAAAATAAGCGTATCCTTGAAAGTCTCGGTCGTATTGACAGTTTTGACTTCTCGAAGCCAACATTCGTACAAACCCGTGTGAACGTTACGTCCTTTGGCGGTGCTAAACAGGTTCTTGAAAACCAAGATGCTTTCAAAGTCACTTGGAACGAAGGCCTGGAGTTTCTCATGGGAAGCGGAGGTTCCCGTTTCATGCTTGCTGGCGATACAGCGGTGCACGCAAAACAGCGCGAGTGCATGAAGCACCTCCTCTACGGTGAAAATTGGATGACGCACGTCAAAACTTTTTATTCAGAAACAGCAGAGAAACTTCTGGGTGAGAAGAGCTATTTGCTTGCGGGAAAACGTCAGGTGGATATTATCCATGATGTTGGAAATATTGTCCACGTGCATTTTGCTTCACGGGTTTTCAACCTACCGCTGAAAACGAAGGAAAACCCGCGAGGCGTGTACACTGAGCAGGAGCTCTACAACATTCTTGCGCTAATATTTGTCACAATATTTTTCGACATCGATCCAGTGAAGTCATTCTCGCTACGACAAACAACCAAAGAGGTCTGCATACAATTGGGGTCATTGATTGAGACCAATGCCAAACTAGCATGCGGTGTTGGGCTTCGAGCATTGTTCTCGGGGGCGTCTCCCAAGAACGACCCCCTTGCCTCATATGGTCTTCATGTGGTAAAAGGCCTGGCGAGAGCTGGCCTGAGTACAAATGACATTGCCTGGAGTCAAATTCTGCCGACGGCTGGTGCTATGGTTCCGAACCAGGCAGAAGTGGTAAGTAAGGTGGATGCATGAAATGAAGTTTTGATCGTTCCCATAGCTAATCCTTGCACAGTTTGCACAAGCTGTTGACTACTACTTGTCACCAAATGGCGCGAACCATATTCAAGCTATTCATGACATTGCCAATCAGCCTGTCTCACAGAAAACTGACGCCCTTCTTCTCGGCTATGCTATGGAAGGCGTACGTCTAGCAGGCACATTTGGCTCTTACCGCAGAGCGGCCACTGCGAGCATCATTCAGGAAGACGACGGCCGCCAGGTGCCAATAAGCCCAGGAGACAAGGTCTTCGTGAGCTTTGTGAGTGACGTCATTCAATCCTGCATGAATTTGTCCGCAGACCGTAATACTGATTATACTTCTTCACAGGTGTCTGCTGCTCGAGACCCTGCCCAATACCCTAACCCTAACAGTGTAAACCCCCGACGACCCTTAAGTAGCTACATTCACTACGGTTCTGGACCCCACTCTTGCGTTGGCCGTGAGATCAGTCAAGTAGCTCTAACGGAACTCTTTCGGGCCTTGTTCCGCCGCAAAAATGTACGCCGAATACCAGGTCCTCAAGGAGAGCTGAAAAAGGTGTCTCGCCCTGGAGGCTTTTTTGTTTACATGACAGAAGACTGGGGTTCGTATTTTCCTTTCCCGGTCACGATGAAGATTATGTGGGACGAATGACATTGCCCGGATTCGTTCTAGTTACCATAAGTTGTATAATTTACAAGAAATGTGTTGGTTTAAAGAGGCCTTCAATAGCGCTGTCTCATCGGTATTGAAAATCATAATTCCATACTTAAAACAGATAAGTAAACAAGGCTTATGTCGGTTCCCTTAGAAGGG
>LDEF01000182.1:0-10185 GCA_001455505.1 Leptographium lundbergii
ATCAACCACGTTATCTGTAATTTACATTATGTCTTTGTCTTTAACGTAAGCTGCGGTGTGCGTGGCTTAAATTGCAACATTTCCTGTGCTTGCATTACGGCAAGACTAGTAATAGTCAAAGTAGAAGCAGGCATATTATACATAGGTCGCCTAAATGTCTCTAGCATCTCACCTACTCAGCGAAATATAATTGAGGTAAGATATTTCCAGTCTAGGCAGTTATTTCGGCTGTCGTAATATCCTGTCACACAGCACCCAACAGGGGATTGATTGCACAGCTACAGGCGCAGAATCTGATATAGCGCCGCCATCCGTTGTACAAGCTATTTACATTCGTATTCAAGGCCACAAGTACACCGTCAATGAGACAGTCAAGGCTGCCGAAAGCCTCATATGACATGTTTGCGCCTCATACTAAGTTTAAGGTTTGTAGCATCTTTGAACTTAGGGTGCACACGTCGTTTACAACAGACTGTTACATCTCGCTAGATTGTTGGAGGTGCTCGAAGGCTGGACTGTGGCTGAAATTTTACGAGTCGCCCCTATCCGTCTCCAATGTAATTTTTGGGGTAGAACTGCCGGCTTCCTTCAACTCTCATAGCCGAACCCCGCAGATGGTATGTTTCCGAATAGACAGTCTTGTCGTCTCTAAATCAGAGCACCTCAACTCCAACCCAAGCATCATTCGTGGGCTAGGTCATCAGCCGGGCTGTCTGCCAAGCCAGCCCCGTATTGTGCCATTTCGGCTCAAAAAGTGGTAAGATACATGGTCGTTGCAGGCGACCTTCAATAGTACTTAAGTGTAGAAGAAGCCCCGATTACCTTGGTTGTCACTTTTTTCCGACCTTATAACCCCGTTCACGAAACCGGCCAAACAATATATGTAACAATATATGTTATCTACCTCCAATTTCCTACCGTTTCACAATGACATCCGAATCATTAAGGAAAACTTTCCTGACGCTACAGCCTGCAAATCAAAGTGGCAATTTACGTACAGAACCAGACATAGAGGCCGTTTATATTGAAGAACAGGGTGCCCACCATGGTGTGCACATCAACTTGGGTTGGCGGTCATGGGTAAGATCTGGATAGGAAGTTAGCACCCATATTTAAACCCTTGTCCTAACTTGTAAGCTTGTCGTTCTTGTCACAACATTCGCGTAAGTTGTAGCTGTCCATTTTCCAGATTGATCCTATTTTTGTAGCTTTAATAATAGTAGCTCACTCTTTACAGAATCATGGCTCAAGTCTTCGTAGTTGTCGCGGCCGGTTCTGTAATTTCGTTCATCATCCGCGATTTGGGCGACCCTGAGATTTCTGGTTGGATTATACAGGGACCGTTACTCATGCAGAGCGTCTTATCTCCCATTGTCGGTCGTCTGTCTGACGTTCTCGATCGGAAATATCTTGCAGCGGTGCCGCCGATCATAGCCTTCATCGGTGCCGTTGTGTCAGCCAAAGCATCGTCTATGATTGTTCTCATAATAGGAGGCATCCTCAGCGGTACAACACTATCTACCATATCCATTATCCAATCCATCCCATCGGAGGTTCTGCCGCTGAAGTACCGCGCCTTGGCCAATGGGATTGGCTTTATCGGAGGTGCTGTTGGTGGAATGTACGCACTATCAAACCCTAGCAGGACGAAAAGCGTTTCAATGGGTTCGCAGTGCTAACCTGATAACCAGAATCGGCTCGCTTGGCGCTGATGCTGTCACCAATGTCAATGCGGCCGGTTGGCGGTACATCTTCTGGATGCAAGCTGCCTTTCATGGCGCAACATCTGTTGGACTGGTCCTCTTTTACTGGCCACCAAAGAGATCCCAGTATACTGCCATGAGTGCTTGGGAATGTATATGGGCCTGTGACCCCGTTGGCTCCGGGCTCTTTATGTCTGGGGCGACGTTAACCCTTCTTGCATTGGACTGGGCCGGGAGTGCCTATACCTGGTCAGACGTCCACGTGACGTCGACACTTGCCATTGGGCTAGTACTGCTTTGTCTCTTTCTCCTCTATGGTAAGTGGGTTTTGGGATGCTTTCCCCTGCTAATGGTCCGGTACACTGATGAGAGACAGAATGGAAAGGCCGTTCAGATGGCCTCGTCGCACATGCGTTCTTTCATCCAAATGCGAACTTCGCGCTATCTGTATTTGCCTTCGCCGTTGAAGGTTGGATTTTCTACAGTGCCGTGAACTCCATCGTACCGCAAATGATTTTGAATCTGGGTTTTCAGACAAATTCCTGGCTTATTTCCATACGCCAACTAAGCTATACTCTCACCATCATGGTCGCTTCCATTCCCATCACTTGGTATGCCACTTACTTCAGGGATCTCAAGTCCCCACTGATATTCACATTTGTTGTTTTCTTCATCGTATCAATTTGTTACGCCAATATCGAACCAACCTGGAACTCGCCCCAAATCGGCTTCAGCATTTTAGCGGCTATTGGCCAGTCAGGTCCCTTAACCTTGCTTGTGGCATGTGTGCAATTCACGGCACCGCATACCTTTTTATCTACAGCAACTGGACTTGCCTTCTCTGCCCGTGCCATTGGAGGTGCTTTTGGCTCAGCCGTTCTAAACGCAATTATTAACGGATACATCGAAACACATTACGCGTCAGCTGTTTCGGCGGCCGCAACTGAAGCTGGTCCTCCAACATCGAGTATTGCTTCTCTTTTAGCGGCGTTTTCCGCAGGTACGATCGGTAAAGACAGTGCTGCAAGTGTTCAAGGTGCCGATAATACAGTATGGAAAGCTGCCACAAGTGCAAGCCAAGCCGAGTACGCACATCCCTACCGCCTTGCTTGGTGCAGTATTATACCATTTGTCGTCTTGGCCACCATTTCAGTATTTTTTATGCGGGGAGTACATGAGCTTATGACAGAGAAGGTTGAAGCAACCGTGGAAAAATCTGCTTCTCTAGAAAGAACAGAACTTGAACACAACTCTATGCGAACAATAGCATGCTAGCACAGCCAAATCCCGAAGCAGGTTGAGTACTGTCTGTAACATGGGTAGCCGTGGTTTCGATCATTGCTTTTAATCGACGGATCTGAACCCGGAATGGCCAAAAATATCTTGGCGTCAGCCAAAAATTATTTGTATCTACGTGAATTAGCAGATAATGTTATCCTATTACCATGATTTCACATGACGGTTATATTCGGTTCAATTGATATACCGAGACCATAATGCTGACTCATATTCTGGCCTAAGGCAGAAAATTATTAGTATATTTCCTGTTGTCTTCCTCGTCAATTTTGCTTCTAAAACTCTACTGCCTACAACCTTCTGTTTATCGACACGTCGTCAACGGCTGTCCGTAAGGTTCGATTACTATCGCTTTCCTCTCGTCAGGGTTTCGAACTTGCGGCTGAATGTTCCCTTCGGTAGCCTTCACCCGCTTTTTTCGATAGTTGCGGCGCGATAATCAGGTCCGAGAGACGACCCCGACGGGCATTCTTTCATCATCCAGCCAGCCGTCTTGATTGGTTAGGAGCAGCAATTTTCTTCACACTTTCCAATTTTTTGGTGATAACTCGTCTTCCGTAAGCAGTGGACAGACCCCGTCAAGACGATCCCACTTCATTTCCACAAGATCAAACTAGAAGCGGTGTTGCGTATCTTCGCTTTGCCTTCTACCGGAATGTGAAGTTCGACTTCATTTCTTGGAACTAGCATCGTAAAGTCGGTTATCACCAACCAAGCAAAAGTTGACTTTAGTCGAAGGAGTTCGAGCTCTGGCAGAAATCATCGTCACCTGCAAAGTCGTCCGTCAGTCGACGAGATCAAGCCGCGACTACGCATTCCCCCGTCTTCTGTCAACTTGCCCTCGATATTCTGAATTGAAAGACGTCCTTGTGGCGAATATCGTGTTCCTGAGCTTCTTGGAAGTGGAATTGGCGGGCGAGGCAAACAACAACAGAGCAAGAAACGGAAGCAGTCGCGACAGGCTTTAAACGAGGTGAAACAAAAATAAACATTTGTCATATACGGATCTGTGTCGAAGCCTGCCTCCATCATAATGGCTGCTATAGATGCGTCGGCCAAAGAGCCGTTCAGGGAAAACCTTGATAATATCCTTATCTGTCCCGACTGCAAAGAATACCCGCCCAACTTAGTCGAGGAATTCTCTAGTGGCGATATGGTTTGTGATTCCTGTGGCCTAGTTGTTGGGCCACGAATCATCGACAGCCGATCGGAATGGCGTACCTTTGCCAACGATGACCAGGGCAACGATGATCCTTCTCGGGTTGGCGAGAGTGCGAATGCCCTAGCCAACGACGAGGGTCTACGGACCCAGGTTGACATGCGTGCGGCCAATGGAAGGTTGGCCGGCAAACTCAACAGCATCAACAAAAAGTCGCAGTCCGAGAAGCTGAACAGCGACCTTCAGGAGGGCTACCGTGCTATCAGCACTCTCGTCGATATGATGCAGACCGCCCCAATCGTGAATACCACTGCGTCACATATCTACAAGCTGGCATATGAGAATGGTCAACTTAAAGGAAAGCCCCGTGAGGCTGTCATTGCCGGGTGCATATTCATCGCATGTAGGCAGTGCGGTGTTCCTCGCACGTTTCGAGAGATCTATGCAATCACTCGCGTGACAAAGAAGGAAATCGGCCGTGTGTTTAAGTCGCTTGAGAGCTTTCTGTCAAAAATACAGGAACGCAACCCTCAGGCTAGTGCCGCCCAAGGTGTCAAAGATTATAAGGCGTCGAGCTCCACCAGCGCAGAGGAGCTTTGCACACGCTATTGCAGCCTGTTGGGTTTTCGAAATACCCCTCGTGTCGAGAAAATCTCCAAGGCTTTGGCTCGCAAAACCACCTCCATACCCGATCTAGCGGGCCGCTCGCCTTTGTCCGTGGCTGCCGCATGCATATACTTCGCGTCACAATACTTGGAGGACCCGCGCGCGTCAAAAGATATTGCATCGATTGCTGGTGTCAGCGACGGCACCATTAAAACGGCCTATCGGTTTCTGTACAATGCGAAAGACAGCCTTGTCGAGCCAGACTGGAATGGCAACCTTGCCAACCTACCTACAAGCTGAGGCTTTACCCGGCGGCTTATTTGGATATTCACGGTCCACGTAAATCCAATCCGAACCCTCAAACCCTTCTTCAACCGCAAAGAAACGTCAATGAGACAACGCGTGTGATCTGTTAGACAGTTTTTTTCGGATATGTGGCCGAAAACCACCAGTCGTCCATCACCATACTTCTCTCCCCGCCCGCCGACGGTCGGAGAGAATGCTTTGAGACAACACGGTGCTTGGCGTATCCTGCCTCGATATAGGGCACAAAATTGCATTCCTGCTACCTTGTTTGTTTGGCGATCTACAGTTTGAAAATAGTCTGTGAATGTCACTTACTGCTCTATGATTACGATCTCTGGGTAGGAGACACTTATGATTATATATATCAATAAAAGGAGATCTTACAATGCAGAAAACGTGACAGAACGATGACGGGACAAGTGACAAAGAAAGTTGAGAATGATACGGACTTCTTGAAAGACGAATACAGTGCTATATCCATTACACGCAAAGCTAAGCACTGTCAAAGGTATTTTATGCCTGAGGCAGCAAGGCGATAATCTCGAACGCGCTTTCGAACACGTAAATTTCGCAAACTCATATCGGAAGATATCGACAGTATACTTTCGCACGCCTCTCTTCAAACAGCTGGAAACTGCAGCTTTTCTCGGGCTTGGGACCATTGGATTTTGTGACCTAAGTCGGTCAATACGCTATGGTAGAGTCTGGTAGGCGTTCTGGTCGTGCGGCAGCGCGACGAGCAGCCGCCGCGCTCGGTGAGTCTCCATATGGTGATTTCTTGGACAGCCAGCATTGCTAATATTGACTTGGTAGAAAAAACACCAAAGAACTCGGACTTTACCGAAGACGATGGTCCAGTTGAACAAGAGCTCGAAGCTCATGCAGAAGAGCGGGACGCTGAGACTGTAGACGGTGGCGACGACTTTGATGAAGGCGAAGACGACGGTGGAGACGACGGAGACCTGCCGCAAAGCACAGACATGGAGGCAGACTCGGCAAAGTCTCCATCTCCAACTCCAGTTATGTTAGTGCGCCGTAAACGGCTTGGTCGGCCTCCTAAGAACAAGCCTCCAGACTGGGACCAAATGGTCGAAGTGCCCGCGAACGAAGCGGACGCCTCCACGCCGCGACGGCGCGGGCGTGGTGGTTGGCGTGGACGTGGTGGCCGGAAGGGTCAGGCACAACAGACACATCAACAGCCAATCGACAAAGACGGAAATCTCATGGATATTGTCAACGACGAGGTGGACTTGCCGGAAGATTCAGAGGGCGAAGCTAAAGTCGACAAGGATGGCAACCTCTTGGGCGGGCGCGAATACCGATGCCGAACATTTACGGTTGCTGGTCGAGGCAGCCGGCTTTACATGCTGTCCACAGAACCAGCGCGATGTGTCGGGTTTCGAGACTCGTATCTTTTCTTCACAAAACACCGCCGTCTGTACAAGATAATTGTCGGCGAAGACGAAAAACGCGATATGATCGAACGGGACATCATTCCACACAGTTACAAGGGTCGGACCATAGGCATTGTCACCGCACGCTCTGTGTTCCGGGAATTTGGTGCTCTGATCGTCGTTGGTGGGCGGCGCATAACAGACGACTATGATATTGCCAGAGCGCGTGAAGAGGGTGCCATTGAGGGTGAGATCGCCGACCCTAATGATCACTTCGTTTTGGGTGAACTGTACAACAAGAACCAGTATGTGGCATGGCACGGTGCCAGCTCCGTATACCACTCCAACGCACCGACTGTGCCTCAGCAGAATTTGAAACTGGCAGAGAGCAAGAAGCGGAGAGTTGCTGTTAATGATAGCAACTGGCAACTCGAACATGCTCGGGAAGCAAGGCAAGTCTGTTTCCACAAACAAGAACAAAAAGGGGGAGCTGACACCTGTACTACTTTCAACAGTAATTTCAATGGTCTGCTTACGGCATCGCGCACCGCAACCCACAACGGGGTATATGATATTCACACCAACGTGATGCAATATCCATCCATCATGCAGCCGATACGCGCACGCGCTGTACAGATATCCCCAGCGAAGGAGAATGACTCGTTCTCAGTCTTCCCAGCGT
This sequence comes from Leptographium lundbergii, assembly GCA_001455505.1. Taxonomy (NCBI): domain Eukaryota; kingdom Fungi; phylum Ascomycota; class Sordariomycetes; order Ophiostomatales; family Ophiostomataceae; genus Leptographium; species Leptographium lundbergii. The sequence goes on from LDEF01000182.1 coordinate 7,147, forward strand.
TGTCGCTCAATGTAGCACAAAATTATCTTGTCACAGACATTTGCCTGGAGACGCCATCTGTTGGCGTTGCTCCTGCGTCATATGACCGATTCGAGGAAAGTAGTACAGGTTGGGATACTCAGGGCTTTCTGTCTCCTTTCCAAGGTTTAGGTGCTGTATCCGACGATATCAAGGACCTATTACCTGCGGACTGCAGAGCGGCCTTCGATCGAGCTCTAGACAAGGAAGAAAGCTGGTTTGGCCGGTGGGGGGAGGAGAAGACTGCAATGTGTCGCCGTGAGCCTATCATAGACAAGGCTATTGTGCCTTACGCTATGACGCTGTAATTTTGGGGTGGGGGGTTCGTTTTTGGTTGTCTTGCTTGTGATTATTCATACCATGTACTGCGGTTAATGCTATCACCATACTACGAGACGACTTCTGGACAAAAAGTTCAGAACAGTTTGTCGTTATATCCCAAAACTGCAACTGTTTGCTAAGTACTCTGAAACGGTCGTGAAACGGATCTTGTCAACCGTTCCGTGGATATAGCAGACCGAGAGGGTGGGTAAGATAACCACTGGTAGAAGTCTCCTCTCGGACACATGCCCTAGGGGGCGCGTTACGCGACGATAGATTTTATAGTAGTGATAACGTGGAGGCTGAACCTAGACCGGAATCTTTATTCGGGAGCAATGAAACCTGACGGGTCATATGCCTATAGAAAGAAGGCAGGAGAAGACAGAAGAAATTCAAAGACTAGCCTGTTGCTACGAGTCCGGAGTACGGTATTCCGGACAATTGTATTTTCCCAAGCTTGAACAAAATGGGGCGAATAGGAATCAAAGGTTATCGAGGTCACCTATCTTACTATTATTGTGTAATCCGTACTCCGTACTCCGTATCATATCAGGAAACGGCCCCCCTTTATCGTAAGATAAAATATCTTACACCTACTTCGCACTCGGCGGTGGGGTAAGAAAGCGCGAGTTAACCCGTTGCACAGAATATCTCTTAGGGGAGGGGTCCCATTACGCACCTTCATCTGTCACAAACAACTGCGCAGGTATCTTCCGTAAGACACCGAAGATAATAAGATATCTTACTATGTATACGGAGTACTCCGTACAGGGTGCTCCGTATCGGCAGAGTACATGATTATTAAGCTTCAACACTCGCGTTAGCAGCGTACAGGATCTTGCCTAGTATTGAAGTCAAACAAGACACAACCTGATCACTCCGTATGTGAGCAAGCGCTGCAGAACCTGCCCCCCCCCGCTTCGCCTCTTTGAGCGGAGCCACCGTCGTGGCGGCTGCATAGGCTGGGGCTATTAGGCATTTTGAGGTAATTCCCTGCCTTTTGATTTGCCATCGCTAAATACGGCTAACGTAAGATATCATATTACGGTGTATGTATCTTACTCCGTACTACTCCGTATGTATCTTACATATGTACGGAGTATCTTAAGTTATGTACTTACAATGAGAAAATATCTAAGATAAGATAAGTAAGATACTTTATACAGAGTAAGCTTCTTAGTCGTACTCCGTACTCCGTTACGGAGTAATAGTAGAGCCCATATGCACGAGGCGTGTGGGGCCATAACGAGATCTTTGCTGCCATACGGAGTTCTTTAGGGCAAGGTACAGAAGTTGTAAGCGTGCCGGCAAGCAATTCAATTGCAGAGTAACTTTCGTTGTAAGTCGTAGGTCGTGTGCAGAAACGATGTGTTAAATTAAATATCGTACCTGCCACGTTTAAGGTCACACATGGGTTGTACATGTCACGTGCGGAGTGCTGTATGGGCTCCTTATTTTGGCACATGTACTAAAGCGTCTTTTTTTAGTACTTTCACGGGAGTGCCTTTTTAGAGATGCGGTTCTCAAAGACAAGAGGATACCAGCAAACGAATAAATATAACATAGTTTTCTCACAACGACATTTTTCTCCGTAATCTCACCGCTGCAAACCTGTATCTTGTGTATGTAGGTCTCGGCTTGGTCAGTCTCCAAGTTTGCCGGGAACTATGCCACCTCTGCTGTTAACAATCGAGCTTACTCTTGGTAAGATACTTATACGGAGTACATACTCCATATATGGAGCATTCCGTACTCTATTTACAGATTAGCTGTCCTCATATATAATTTTACAAGGGAGGCACGGGAGTAAGATACCATGCGCGAGTAGGATGTCTCGCACTTGGGGTATGCAGAAAACCGCTACCACTTGTTCAGAGTACGGAGAACATACTCCGGACTCAGTAAGATAGTCGGAGTATCAGGATCGATGTTGGATTCGGGGAGTACTCCGCCCATGCAAGTACAGTACACAATAGCCTGTGGTTGGGATGAATGTATCGTATACCAAACTTCGTCCGATTTTCACCTCTCAACCTCATTATAGTAGAGCATGATGCGTAGCATGTCGTAATACTCACCACCCTTCTACTGAGTGAACTCGTAAACGAGAGCAATACGGAGTACAGCAGCTACATTTGGTTGAATTCGCTGGCAGTACAAGTTATATCGTTACGATTGGAGAGCACGTAGCGCTGGCGAATGCATTCACTCTTAGGCTGCAGGAGGCACGTTTATTAAGTACTATGTTGCAGAGTAATTTGTACAAGGCGCTCGAAAGGCTGGTCATCGTCCTTCAAAAATGATCAAAGGGACGGGGTGCAAAATAACAGGATGCAGCGCATTTAGCATAAGATATATTTGGGGTACTTGCTTTTTGCTTTTCCACGTAAGAAAGTGCGACTCGCGTCGCATGCCTACTCCGTTTCATATCTTACGTTGTAAACACAGGGAGGCTGAAAAAAAAAACGCGCTCCGTGCGGAGTAGGAGCACTAATAGATATCACGTGACTGTATGATAAGATACTTACTATCTTACGGAGTACATAACTTACATAGTATATTGATAGAAACCCGTACGGGACATAGTGACGCGGTGCTGGCATGCTTCTGCATCCACCAGCCGCTGTTTTCTTTTGTTGACCTTCCCGCCAGCGGAGACGGGGCTACGTTTTTCCTTTGTAAGGGAGTCCTCAGATAGCA
>LDEF01000019.1:0-16326 GCA_001455505.1 Leptographium lundbergii
ATCATCATCATCATCATCATAGCCCTCGAAGCCGGTCTGTTGCGACTACATATTTGACCCACCCGAAGATCGCAAAGCTTGTCACTGCGGAAGAATTACTTGCAGCTAGCAACACAACAGTAATTATACACGAGGTTAAGTCAAAACAGATAAGAGATCCAGATAGAAAGTCGAGAGCTGGCCAACTCAGTAGTACATATGTAACCGAGTAAAGACAAAAGTTCAAAAAAGAAAATACAACCTACGACTTATTGAGTACAAGTACGAGCAAGACGTCGTGTCGATTTTGTTGTATTGGGTGCCAAATTTACACGTATGACTGATCATGAGCCCAGCAATGGCAAGTAGGGATTCGGACTTGAGCATTTCTGTACGCTCGTCAGAAGCAGTATTCTCTGTTTTATAGTAAGATCATCTTTCGCCCAGAACGTGCCACCGTTGCTTTTGAAACTAGGTTTTTTGGCTGATCGCTCTGAAGCAAATGAGAATCGCACAGTCAGGGCCAGGCTTCGTCTCAAACAAAAATAAGTAGTTAGCCGGAAATGGACTTCAGAAATCAGGAGAGATTTTTCCTTTCTCTTATAGAAATGCAAGAGCAGAGCAGCATGTCAAAGAGGATGCGGTAAGAGCCGTGCGAATACAGTGTATGAAACGATCTGAAGGATTAGGCTGATGCCTAGATGCCTGATCGCTGGAAATTACAGTGGTGGTAGCCTAGATTTAGCGGGGGCGTGACACCGCGCCAGTTCCGCGGGGCAAATTGTTGCTGACTTCGCGGTAATCGACGTAATGTCATGCTCACGCGCAGTCGAATGCCCTTCAGTTTCTGCCGAGCAGAGACGTTGGGAAGAATCGCAATGATAAGGGAGCGTCCATATCCTCCATAGAGAGCGATGTGAATAACAGCCTGACATCGGAAGAAATCGGCATCTCCCCTCTACGGTATTCCTCGTTCTTCGGCATTCTCCCTTTGCTTTGCGCCTCCGCCTTTGAAGACGGTTAACCTGGAGCATGGGTGTCAATGGCCTCTGGCAGGTCCTGCAGCCCTGTGCCCGACCGACAAACCTGGCCACACTCAATCGCAAGCGCCTCGCCGTCGACGCCTCGATCTGGATCTACCAGTTTCTCAAGGCCGTCCGTGACAAAGAGGGAAACGCCCTCCGCAACTCGCACGTGGTCGGCTTCTTCCGGCGAATATGCAAGCTCCTGTGGTTTGGGATCCTGCCTGTGTTCGTCTTCGATGGCGGCGCACCGGCGCTCAAACGCTCGACACTGCAGGCGCGCCGCCAGAGACGAGAGGGACGCCGCGAAGATGCCGTCCGGACGGCTGGAAAACTCCTAGCGGTGCAGATGCAGCGCATTGCTGAAGAGGACGCCGAGAAGAGGCGGAAGAGAACGCGGGAGGCTGCGCCGGAGTCTGCGCCGTCTGCGGTCGAGGCCAGCGGCGAGGATGGGATGGCGGATGGGGAAATGCTGCCGAGCATGGACAAGGTGGTGTACGCCGAGGAGATGCATAAGCCGGAGCAGGAGCGGCTGCAGGCGCGAAAGTTCACCAAGAAGGACGCATACCATCTTCCGGAGCTGGACCGGCCCATCGAGGGCATGGGCCGGCCTGAGGACCCGCGCATCATGAACATCGACGAGCTGGAGGAATACGCGCGCCAGTTCCATGCAGGCGAAGACATCAACCTGTACGACTTTAGCAAGATCGACTTTGACGGCGACTTTTTCAAGAGCCTCCCCGCGGCCGACCGATACTACATTCTCAATGCGGCGCGGATACGCAGCCGCTTGCGTATGGGCCTCAGCAAGGAGCAACTCGATACCATGTTCCCCGACCGCATGGCCTTTTCCCGTTTCCAGATCGAACGGGTGCGTGAGCGGAATCACCTCACACAGCGGCTGATGATAGAAGCCGGCATGACGGGCATCGACCTGACCATGGGTGTCAACGGCCGTGTGGCAGGAGAGAAAGATCGCGAGTACATTCTGGTCAAGAACGACGGTGCCGAGGGCGGCTGGGCTCTTGGCGTGGTCAGTCGGGACAAGGAACAGGGCCAGGTTCACAAGCCTATTGATGTCGATGCGCTGCAGTTTCAGTACGACGGCGACAAGGAGGAGGACAGCGAGGAGGACGTTGAGTTTCAAGACGTGCCCATCGAAGGCCTTAATCGCCTCCCCAAGCTGTCGGTGTCCCAGAAAAACAGTCAGGCTGCCGGCGGACATGAGGCAGATGCAGAGGACGACTCCCTCTTTGTTTCGAGTTATCAGCCGGCAGAATCATTGCAGCCGGAGACCGTGCAGGAGGCTGGTGGTGAGGAGAATGAACTCTTGGCAGATGAAGAGGAGGATCTCCACAAGGCAATAGCCATGTCCCTTCGAAGCCAGCATGATGCGGGCGTGTCTGGGGAGGAGATTGGCGAGGACGAGGATGAGCCGTTTGAGGATGTTGACAATCCGGCGCCAGAGTGGACGCAGAAAGCTGCCGAGGTGGTCCCTCGGCCGATTATGGCGACGAGTGGCCGGATGGTGGCTCATATTGTCAACAACCGGTCCAATGCGGCAGTTTCGGCTTCAAACGCAAAGGGTGGCAAAAACGACGACAGTAGCGATAGCAGCGACAGCGAACTCGACATCCGAGCAGCTATGGCAGCGGCAGCAAGGAAAAAGACGAGAACGGCAGAAAAAGGCACGGCTCGGGTAGAAAGCATCCAGTCTGCTGATCCGCTGATATCACAAATCAAAAATCCGTTCAATGGGCCCTTGCCCTTTGAGCAGTTGGACTGGAAAACGTCTATCTTCGAGAAGAAGCCAAGCACTGATGCAGCTCCATCATTTGCAGCGTTGGCTTCTGCGTCTACGGTCCACGATTTCAGTTCTACTGCTGCAGTGGCCGAGACAGGATCCCTTGAGGCCGATTCCGACGACGACGGCCTTGCTGGGGGGTTTGTGATAGAGGAAGATGATGCCGGCTTGGTCGCCGATGACGGGGACGATGACATGACTGATACGGGCCGAGAGACCGGTGCCAAAGACGAGGCTCCTCGTCCTTTGCCGCCATGGATGGCGGACGCCACCGATATCAGGACGGCCATCCGGCAGCAGCAAGCATATGACGACGAGATCAACGCTGAAGACAGAGAAATGGCCTTGGCAGAGGAACGAACGTGGCAGCGCCGACAGGAGCCACTAGTTGTTGAGATCGACTCGTCCAGCGATGGCGGAAGCGATATTGAAATAATTGAAGAGCCCACATCAGCTGCAGACGTAACTATCCCAGAGGCTGTGGAGATTGTTGAAGCTGTTGCAACACGGTTGTCATCTCCAGAGATGGAGTTCGAGGACGTCGAGCTCCCAGAACGGCCGGCAGTGATCGAGAAGGTGGTGGCAGAGGCTGCGACTTTGGTTGTCCGGGCCGACGACGACGGCCTTTTCACGGGAGAGGGCGACGACGAATTCGAAGTCAGCGACCCGGAAGAAGAAGAGCTGCTGGCCCAGATGGCCGAAGAAGCCGAGGAACATGCACGATTTGCGAGCACGCTGAACCACAAGACGGGGCGGGAGAGCCAGGCGGCCTTTGAGCAGGAGGTCAAGGCGCTGCGGAACCAGCAGAAGAAGGACCGGCGAGACGCGGACGAGGTGACGCTGGTGATGGTGTCGGAGTGCCAGGCGCTGCTGCGGTTGTTTGGCATCCCGTACATCACGGCGCCGATGGAGGCGGAGGCGCAGTGCTCCGAGCTGGTCTCCTTGGGACTGGTAGACGGCATCGTGACAGACGACTCGGACACGTTCCTCTTTGGCGGCACGCGGGTGTACAAGAACATGTTCAACGGCAACAAGTTTGTGGAGTGTTTTCTAGCGGCCGATCTGGAAAAGGAGATGTCGCTGTCGCGCGAGAAGCTGATTGCGCTTGCACAGCTGCTGGGGTCCGACTACACAGACGGGCTGCCGGGCGTGGGGCCGGTGACGGCGATGGAGATCCTGGCCGAGTTTCCGGGTCCGCAGGGGCTGGACGCGTTCCGGACGTGGTGGGACGACGTGCAGATGCACGGGCGGCCGCGGGAGGCCGATGCCGGGTCGCCGTTCCGGCGCAAGTTCCGCAAGTCACAGGGGACGAAGCTGTTTCTGCCGACCGGCTTTCCCAACGCGGCGGTGGCGGCAGCCTACGAGAAGCCCGAGGTCGACAGCAGCACGGAGCCGTTCCAATGGGGCGTGCCTGACCTGGACGGGCTGCGCAGCTTCCTGATGTCGACCATTGGCTGGAACCAGGACCGGACGGACGAGGTGCTGGTGCCGGTGATCCGCGACATGAACCGGCGCGAGGCCGAGGGCACGCAGAGCAACATTACCCGCTTCTTTAGCGGTGCCGTCGGCTCGGGTGCCCGCCTGACAGCGGCCCAGCAGCGGGCCCAGGCCCAGGCCCAGGCTCAGGCCCAGGCTCAGGCCCAGGCTCAGATGCCAGACGAGTTCGCTCCCCGACATGCGCCCCGCAACAAGAGCGGTCGCAGCAGCCGACGTCTGGCCGCGGCCGTGAGCAATCTCAGGGCCGGAACGACGTCCATGGAGGCTGCAGCGGCCGTCATGCGCTCGGGCCCGGCCGCGAGAGTGCCATCGAAAAAGACCACGGCTGCACGACGGAAACGGAAGCCCGAGGCTTCGCCGACACTGGCAGGCTCAGAAGAGGGCCAGAACGACGGGGACGGGACCGGGGCCGACGAGGGCAGCGCGGCAGAGGTCGGCAAGGACAAGGACGAGCCGGCTGTCAGCCTCTCAGGTCGTCAGCAGAGGGCAGCCCGGAGAGGCGACAAGCGGGTCAAGGCATGATATGCGCATTTTGGGAGCATACGATGAGTCAGCGAGTTGACATGTTCTGTACGGGGTATGCTCCTTTTGTACAAAGTGATACGTAGGGTGTAAAGGCAACTACATCAACCATATGACTGGCGTCTGAATATACTCGTCAATGCAAAAGGCATACTCGTAGTCTGTAAGGAGTACTCCGTACTCCGTACGAATTACTCTGTGCCATAATCGGCCGCCTCGTTGGCACATGCACATGCTCATATCCAAGCGTCCAATCAGGATTCACGGCACAACATGACCCGCTTTTCCCCGTCCTTTGGCTGGTCTCCAGGCCGAGGTTCACAAGCCGGGGCTCCTTGGCCAGCCACTTTTCGCCGCTGACTTTGCCTCATCTGTTTTTATCGTCCCCCCTTCTGAATGAGCCGTAGTCTAGTTCCGGGAAGGCACGAGAAGAAATGCGGAGGCCGCTCTCCAGCTGAATTACGAATTCCGATTTTGCCTCATCCCTCGTCATCCCCCAAGCCGCTCGCCATCGTCGACTTCTGGCGTCCCCTGTTACTTCTTTGTCCCTTGTTGTTTTCCCTCATTCAGCTTTCCAGGCGCCCCACATTCGGCCCATTGGCAACCAGACCTCGTCCCAAAGCAAAGCGACCGCATTCAGGATTAGGACTCTACCTTATTCCGACAAATACGACGTAACCACCGCGACAAACGACAGGCCACCGCCAGCAGGCTCCGCGCAGTCTCCTCTGATCCTGTCGGACGCGTCGTCGTTGGGCGAACAAGAAGCCGCTCTTGCATCTGTTTACTTGGGCAGCGGAACGAGACCGGAACGCGCTTTCGCTTGGGCTGCATCTGGCACGGCACCAAAGCGGCCACCCCGACAGGCCGTCGCGACACGACCGCACGACCACGGCTGACGACAGCTGGCCGGCCCATCTTCCTGAGGGGGGGCGGAATCGAACCGACGCGCAGATTTCTTGGGAGCCCCCGCGACCGAGACGACGCGAACGAGCAGCTCGACGATCCTCGACGAGACCAGACCGACAAGACACACACCTCTGGCGGACTGCCGATGGCATCGCCGCCCAAGCCGTGGGAGAGGAACCGAACAGCCCCGACAGCCGCTGTCCCGATGACGGCATCGCCGACAACGCCGACACTCGCTGCCATGGCCACCACCAGTCCCTCCACAACCAGCCTCTCGACAGGCTCGCCGGCCGCGCCGGCCATCCCGCCCATACCGGCGTCCCTGACGGCGTCGGTCAACCAGAACGCGGCCAACTTCAGCCGTCTGGCGGCCGCATCGTCGGTCGCATCGCCCTACGGCGCCGGTTACGGCTCCAGCTACTCGCCCTACCGGTACGGCGGCTACGGCAGCATGGGCTCCATGGGCTCCATGGGGTCCATGGGCGGCATGGGCGGCATGGGCGGCTACGGCAACAGCATGTACAGCGGCCTCGGCGGCATGTATGGCGGCGGCGGCATGTACGGAGCCGGCAGCATGTACGGCGGCGCCGGTGGCCTCGGCATGCAGCGCGACCCCAACGATCCCAACAGCCTGACGAACCGCTTCGGCACCAGCACCCAGGCCACCTTCCAGATGCTCGAGGGCATCGTGGGCGCCTTTGGCGGCTTTGCCCAGATGCTGGAGAGCACGTACATGGCCACGCACTCGAGCTTTTTTGGTACGTCTACTTTCAATGGAGAGGACATGTCTTCCTGCTGACAATGCAGCCATGGTCTCGGTGGCGGAGCAGTTTAGCAACCTGCGCGACACGCTCGGCTCGATCCTCGGCATCTTCACGCTGATGCGCTTCATCCGCACGCTGATTGCCCGGCTGACCGGCCGGCCGCCGCCCGTCGACGCCATGGCGCTGACCCCGGCGGCCTTTGAGCGGTTCAAGGCCGGTGCCGGCGGCGTGGGAGCCGAGGCCGGCGGCGCCGGCGGCAGCGCGCCCAAGCCCAGCCGGAAGCCGCTCATCGTCTTTGTGCTGGCCGCCTTTGGCCTGCCGTACCTGATGGGCAAGCTGATCCGGTCGCTGGCCGCGTCGCACAAGCAGGAGGAGCGGCGGCAGATGGCCCTCGTGCAGCAGCAGCAGCAGCAGGTCACCGCCCAGCTGGACCCGTCCAAGCTCGAGTTCTGCCGCGTGCTGTACGACTACGCGCCCCAGCAGACCCAGCAGCCGCTGCAGCTCTCGACGACCCCCGGCATGGACCTCGCCGTCCAGCGCGACGACCTCGTCGTCGTCCTGTCCAAGGCCGACCCGCTCGGCAGCCCGTCCGACTGGTGGCAGTGCCGCACCCGCGACGGCCGCGTCGGCTACCTGCCCGCCACCTTTCTGCGCCTCATCACCCTGCCGTCACAGCCCCAACAGCCCCAGCTGATGCCGGCCTCGTCCGCCGCGCCGCCCGCGCCCGTCAGCGTCGCCGACAGCGCCGAGGGCGGCCCCCGCGGCCGTGCCAACACTATTGTCAGCACTACCTCTAACGCCACCGCCACCGCCATGGCCGCCGACCCCGTCAAGGCCGAAAAGGCCGCCGCCCAGAAGCAGAGCAAGGCCGCCGCCGCAGACCTCCTGGCCAAGTCGGCCTTTTACAACTAGCCCGCTGCCCGCCTGCTCTGGCCGCCTTCCTGGGCCCTCTATAATTTCTTGTTTTATTTGTACTACCGTCTTGTTTTGATCAAGGGGCGAGGAAACCGGGTTTCGTCGGCGTTGGAAGTAAGAATGAAGGGAATGAAAAAAAGTGCACACCCGCACGTGACGCGATATTGCCTTGTTTCCAGACTGTACCGTGAAGGGATGACTCAGCTGCCAGAACAGAACCAATCCAGGCCAACTGCTTCTTGTCGCGCCGTTTTGAAGCCACCGTGGTTTGCCAGTGTTGTCTTGCTTCTTCTCAAGATGTGTTGTCTCCACCCCACATCTCTCAAAATATGACATATTTCTTCCTCCTAGGCGCCGGGGGGGGACAGGTGGAGGGTGTCCGATTAGTACCGAAAGGGTTGTATCTTATCGAGCAAGTTTATGGAATCACACTTAAGCCATTGGCCAATAAATTGCAGCCTACTTGACTTGTGCCTTCTCTCGGAGCCGGTCTGAGATGACGGTACTTGACGGCTTATGGTAGCCGGTCCTAATCGTGCTGGATTACGGAATACCTACGTCTCTGAAGTGGTACGATAACGCGATCACATTATCAATTAGCCTAAAGAACCAGTCACCATAGATCAGTAACACTCGTCACAACCCAAAGTGATATACGATATTGGAGTACAAGCAGATGTCCCTACTATGTAGTTCAAGTGATAGCTCCCGGTTAAAATATGTATAACTATGACATGGGTCTCGTATATATCCTCCCTCTGTCTAGCTATGTCTCTCATTCATAAACATATAACGACAAGTTCCTCAAACAGTATGTGCGACCAGTGTGTCTCAGCGATAAAAACGTCATGATTGCATCATACAGCGGTATCTCAAAGTGCAACAAAGCAGCTTAGCAGTCGTCCATGGCCGAAGGCCAACCAAACATAAACGCGCAAAATGGCATCTATAGCAAGTGCAAGCAAAAACGACCAACAAACAGGGCCTTCGTCCGAAATCCCTTGTTCCCAGCAATGTATCCCCCTTGAAATGGTGAAATGCAGGATAAAACAACAGAAAGAGAAAATGATAGGGCTAGAAGGCTTAGCGCTTGAAGTAGCTCTTTTCCACTGCCCGCATACCAATATACGACACAGCTGCAAAACCGAATGCCAGCTCGAAGCCAACGTCACCACCGAAAGAGCCGCCGCACAGCTTGCCGATCGGACCGGTAAACCACACCTGGGACATGCCGAGAATAGCACCCATAACACCAAAGCCAAAGGCGGTGATCGAGGCGATGCCAGGCGGCAGCTTGCTCGCATCTGTATAGTCCTCTGGGCGGTACCCAGAGAAGCCACGGCGGAAGATAATGTGCTCCGACAGCGCAATGCCCTCGTAGATAGCGAGCCAATAGCCGATAATCAACATGAAATTTTCGAGCCACGACTCGAAGTGGCTGTAACCCGGGATGGAGATGGCAATGTAGATGCCGGTGCCGATGAGGACCCAGAAGAAGCGAGGCAGGCGTTCGGTCTGCTTGGCAAGAACCTGCAGCGACAGCGACACGGAGTAGATGTTGGGGCAGTTGTTGGCAATGATAGACAGCGCGAGGATGACGACGCAGAACTCGCCAAAGCGACCCAAGGGCGGAACGAGCACGGTGGTGAGCAGGCCGCCGATGCCAGAGTTCTCGTAAGCCGCCGTGTACGCCGGGTCGTTGACGGAAGCCGTCATGATGGCGGCGCCGAGAAGCTCAGTGAAGATGAGCGGGAAGAAGAGGCCGCAAAAGGTCCAGAGGAAGATGGACACTCGCGACCGATCCACGGGCTGGTAGACGGTGTAGTCCGCCGCATAAGAGCACCAACCGGTACCGAAACCGTAGACCGAGGCGGCAAAGGACAGGATAGCGCCAGCTTCAGAGGGGCCAGAAGACAGAGGCAGCATGTTGTTGAACTTTCCAGAGTGACCGAACTCGCCAGCGACAATGAGGAAGATGATGAAGCAAGGAATCCACGAATAGCGCTCGTACAAGTGGACGACGCGGTAGCCGAAGAAGCAGATCAGCAGAGTCGAGATAGAGATGATCAGGATACCAGCCCAACCGGGCATGTTGTTGTTGACTGCGTGGAAAAGCTGGGCACCGACAATGACGTTCACGGATGACCAGCCCAGGCAGGCCAGGATGTTGAAGAAGGCGACTACACCTGTTAGCAATGCAGGACGGAAAAGGAAGCTGTGCGAATGCGGTGAGAGACGCACTAATCTTGCCGGACTGGTAGCCAAAAAAGAAGCGGGACAAGACCATCTGGCGCAGGCCGAAGCGAGGACCGAACATGGAGAAGAAGCAGACGGGAATGATGCTGAGAATGTTGATAAAGATGATCGTCAGGGCCGTGTCGACAAAGCCCAGGCCGAAGACAGGCTGTGCCAGGGCGCCGATTGCAAAGGAAGACACCACCAAATTGGCAGAGAGCCACTGACGGCATTAGTTGGGACATGAGAGGAGTGCTTGAAGGCCGGGGAAACATACGAGAGTGCCGACCGAGGACATGGTCGTGTCAGTCCGCTCATCGCTAGGCACGCGCTCAATACCGCGCTGCTCGACACCCAGCTTGGCGCCGATTGCCTTTAGGCGGCCAACGAAGCCGGTGCCTCTCATGAGCTCGTCGGAGTGGACGGCATTCTCGTCGCCCATGTAGCCGACGGCAACGTCGGTTGCGCCATATTTTTCGGTGCTCGAAAGCTCCTCGTCCTTCTTGAAGATGGTAGACATGCTGGCCAGGTCCGTCGAGGTCCGTCTGCTGTCTTGTCTTTTCTGTCGGCAAGATTTTCGCAAAGGAGACGGGGCTGGCTGTCGTGTAACTGGAGGGATCAATGGCGCGCAAGATGCACAAGATCAGACAGTCCGCATGAGGGTGCTTGAGGGTGAGATGAAAGAGGAGAAGACGAGAGGCAAGGCTGGCACCGGGTCTTATTATATATCCAGGCCAGATGAAAGTACGACTAGATCGTGGTGGCAGCAGAGAGAGGAGGGGTGTGTGTATGTGTGCGATTGTGTGTGATTGCGTGTGATTGGCAGTCGGCCATGCGCGCGGCCCAATGGCATGCAGATCGAGAGCTGAAAAGGCAACTCGGGAGATGGGGGGACAAAGTGGCTTGCTTCGGGGGGGTCCAGGCAGCGGGAGACGCCGAGGACAGATGGGAGAGCTCAAGAACAGCAGGGGAGGGCCCGTTGGAGAGCAGGAAGGATGTGAAGGGGGTGTGGAGGCCATCAGCAATAGGGTTTAGGAGCAGAGGGAGGGTGTAGCAAGTGTCGCCGGCAGCTTTCTTCTGCTGCTGTTCTGTGCAGCTAGCGCACAAGGGTTTGTTTGTTCATTTTCTTACCTGTTCTCTTTGGATAATGAGGAGATGGAGAGAACGTTATCTTAGTGTGCGCCAGGGTGGCGACGCCGATGCAATGTTCTGTTGGGCGTGATCATTGCGCCGATCCTCTCCACTGGTTGATGTCACCCGCACGAGGAGTCGGACTACGGAGACGAAGAGAAAGAAGCTTGATGACACGAGGCGATACGTCGGTTGCACCAGAATGAAGTGCGAGATTCTACGAGCAGCGAGAGGACGGGGATACGCGGTGATGCAGGCAGGAGCGTCCGTCGCAGCAGCCTGTTGTGTCCCAGCAGGCACTACGTCTGCCATCCAAACAAAGACATGTCAGTACGGAGTAGCTCTTTCCAAGCTAGCGACGATGCGACAAAGCAGCCCACGAAAGGCAAGTGCAGGAGAAGTATGGAGAACGGCAGGACTAGCTTGGTAAATGGGGCAGTATGTCCAGTTTACCCGCTCGCACACCTGTATTTCCTCTTATCTCCCCAGTCTCGAGCTGCTGGCTGGAATTTGTTCTTTTTTTGTTCTTTTGGGGTTCCAGAAATACGCAGTCTTACGGAAATACCGCGTGTTATCTTAGCACCACCTACATACAGGCTCGTACGCTAATTGGGGGTGCTACCTTAAGCGGTAGGTCAGTTCTCATTGTGGCCATTGGGCCCGAAGGCCTCGATCTGTCGTATGGGGCAGCGTTGCCACCCCATATTCCGTTGCCTCGCCGGGGTCGGAAACTGGCTGATGTGCGAGCGTGTCCACAGAGCCGGGCCCGCGAACAGCACGCGGCGAGAAGCATCCGCAGGCCCACGCCGGCCGAGAAAGAAGGGGAGGGCAAGTCGAGTCGCTCTTGTCCAGAAGGGGTTGTCTCGGCCGGACAAACAGGTGACGCGCCTTACGACTGCGACTGCGCGTCCTGGTCTTGCATGTGCGCCAAGCCAAGCGGACAGGGGTGCAGCCGCCCGGACCGGAGCTGGTTTTCACCTGCAGTTCAGGTGACGCCAGCTGGCTACGAGCGCTGCTGGAGGCACTGCCGTGGCACTGCGAGTGCAGGTACATAGTAGCACTGCGGCGAGCTCCACTGCGAACACCGCTGTAAACACCGCTGTAACTGCTGTATGCCACCTGTAATACCGCCAACCGCTCTAGGCTCGACTGCCGTCCTTGCAGCCGCCGTCAGCAGGACGGTGGCGCCGCTTGTCGAGTCCAGGCCGTCGCACTATCAAAGCCCATTTCTTGGCTTTTCAACTGGGCAATATCTCCGCTCACCATTCCATGCTCAACCACCTAAAACATGGCACGGAAAAAAAACATCGTCGCGGACGTCCTTATCTCCCCACCGCCATTGGCCAGCTGCTTTATCCCTGGGACCGGGTGGCCTTGTGCTGGTTGGTCAACAGGACTGGTCAGAGATAAGAGCCCGTCGCGCCTTTGCCTTTCCTGGAAAAGTAGCCAGCAATCTTCTGAACAAGCCTCGGCCGTCCCGCTTCTCCGACGAAGCTTGTGTATTAGTCGCATACGCCCACACCCTCTCAATACATTGCGTCTTTGGCCCGGTCGGCCCCCTCCACATCTCTGCCTGAGGCCAACCTGGTGCCTGTCATACAGCCACGGGAGGCCGGCAGCAACCAAATATGGTGGCGCTTAAGCCGTGCGAACCTGCAATGCCAGCCAAAGACGCAGAGACAGAAGCAGGGAACAGCATAACAGTGGGAGACCGGAAGTACGAGTACGAGTAATTACTTGCGAGCCCGATATGGGACGAGTAAGCTGTTCCACTTTTATCCAGTTTCCCCCACGGTTATGCGATTCCGGGGAGTATCCCAAAGCCGCATAGCTCCAGGACGCGCAGGTCGGCCATTTGCGCTGGCGGCATTCGCCCTCTTGCGCCTCTCGCTGGGCTCCCGTCAAATGCTAGGCTCACGGCTTCTCCGGGTCGTTTTTTAGATTCTAGACAAATCTTAACGCTCTCCGGCTTTGGATCTTGCGCGCTCCCCAATCACATCCCGCCTTGCTCCTGTCTTCTTGCGCTTGCATGTCTTTCCGATGCAGCACTAGTCTAGAAGCCCACGTTTCTCTGCAAATGATAGCTGCATGTACGATGCCCACCACAATATCCCGCTTTTTGAAGGGACTCGCCGCCTGCCACCGCCCTTTTGGCGGCCGACCGTTCCCTGGCGGCTGTGCTGATCGCTGTCGCAAAAGAGGCGAACCAATCCCTGGTCGACGTTCAATAGCCGAGATATGAAACCGTCAAAATGTCAAATATCATCTATACTCCATTTGAACTGTCTTATCTTGCTCCAAGATATTACCCCCCGTCACGTGTACTCAGGTCTACATACTGTGATGCGGAAGTGTCATTATCTCGCCCGCCCATCTTATCTCCTTTCTGAGATACAGAATACGGTACGATCCACTATTGCAATGCATCGTGCGTTGACAGAAATTAGACGTGCACAGCGCTCCTATGGTCGTGAGCTTATCGCGCTGCCATATTGCCTTTTAGCATTTCTTCCACTTAGGATGTTGAATCACGCAACCCCCCCGCAATATCACACCTCGACTGAGTTGGATCCTGGTCCAGGACAGCATGACTTTGCGCCACGTCGTTTTTCCCAGGCATGAACATGCCATTGTCGTCTGGCATGCTATTCTTCCACATGTTCGCGTGGACGGTCGGCGGCGATGATGGCACGCAGCCAGATAAGTTACCGGTGCGGTGGCCCTCACCGGTGGCCAGCAAATTGCAGGTTTGTGGATAAGCCTTCTTCAGCCCGCCTCGTCGTGTACCAAGTCTCGGCAACTACGACTTGGACCTTAGACTCCAAAAATGTCAAAGCATGGAGCAGAAGAGTGGGAACATCTATGAATGCTGATGAGTATCGTCACTTGGGTACAACATCTGCTACCATAGCACGTGGGGTTCATTGTAGATATTTCTACTCGCAATAAACTCATCCTCGGTCACGGTGTTTATGTCGTTCTGAGAACGAGACCAGCTCGGAAGGTTGTATATGCGATATCCGCATATTCATCTTTGTTTAGTATCAAACGCACCGAACGGGAAATAATGAGAAATGATCGGTCCTCGAAATCAGGGAATTGTCCAAAACATTGCCGACAAGGCATTTTGAAGCGCGAGCCAAAGTTTTAACTCGAGATTGTGTTGCTGAAGATGGACAAAAAGTTAAGTTGGAAAAATAACCGCAAAAGGATGTGCTGCTTCCGTGAATCGAACACGGGTCTTCACATTGGAAGTGTGAAATCATAACCATTAGACCAAAGCAGCGGTTGCAAAGGTGTGCTGCTTCCGTGAATCGAACACGGGTCTTCACATTGGAAGTGTGAAATCATAACCATTAGACCAAAGCAGCTTACTTGTCAGTTGTTGGGTTTCGGAAAATTAGACATTATAAATGGAGTACTTAGTACGGAGTAGGTTAACGCCAATCCGCTTCCCTACCGCTTTATTCTTGAGACGCGCCGTTTACATTTAGCGTCTTCCGCCTATTGTTACAAACGTTAAAAAGTCCTCGATATTTACATAGCATAAGAGCATGCGACTCTTTTTCCCCCTACCTTTTTATGATGTCATGTCTATGCCTTTCCACATGGTATCCATCGTCAGCTAAAGCAAACCGCCGCAGAAGACTTTACTAAGAGCAGAATCAAGAGCGCTGCAAAATAGCTGACTGGGAGCAACTGCAGGTGGCTTTTCTGTAGGACATGCATTCGAGGATATAAACAAGGCCGAAGCACTTTTAAAGCACAGTCATTCGACTAAAATACTCCGTACATGCGTGTAGTCTGTAGACCCCGTCCATTTTAGTATCCGTATTGACAGAAGATACCGGCGACGGCTCCCGCCTTCTAAGAACTCCACTATATGACAACATTCACGTCTAGACTATGGAATACTCCGTAAATCTTTGTCCTTTCCCCTCTTCGCTGCTTCTGATCAGATCTCTGTATATATATACCACTCAAAGGTCGCATTTGCGGGAGTAGAGAGCAGGCAAGCCAAATACATTGGGGATTATGTCCTCTTGTAGTGGTGTGATGACGACGGCGGTAGCCCATAGCGGCCCTGTACAATTGTCTGTACCACAGGAAACGTTGTGCGAGGAAGTTGCAATACTTCGATGAGCACGAATTTAGAGCAACTAAAATGGTCAAAAGATGGTGTCTTCATATGAGGCATGATGTTCCCTTTTATCCCATGTGCTGTGGTCATCTTCGATCCGGTTTTCTTAACTTGTATAACCAGGATCCGATGTACTTATCCTCAGACGAGCAGTCCTGAAGTTGATTCGGGCAATCGTTGGGACCAAGAAAAGGACAAGCACCTGCTGAGATACATCTAATGCTGACACCCATATAGATAAAGCATTCCCAAAATACGATTCAAGGAGACTAGCTACTCTGTATGGTTAAATGTCATGTTAGATTCATGCCTAAACAGTACGCCGTATACGATGCAGTTCTGAAAGCTATGCTAGTCTTTTTACCTTTAGATTTTAGTCTGACAGTACAGAGTAAATGTATCCTTTTGTTTTCAGAAACTCTGTAGAGAAGAAACCCACTTGTTTTTGGGGAGTGCAATAGGTACAAGACCAGCATAGACTGATTCAATCTTGATATCAAGATGATGTACGGAGTATACTATTTGCAATGTACAATACGGGCTTTGGGCTTAAGTTTACAAAATCCTCCAATCTTGCCCAAGTCTGCATCTAGAAGTTGATGTCTCCACAGGCCGGTTTGACACTGTAGTTATGGGAATATCATGCTGCCTTTAATGTGAGGCGACAGTACCCATGCAACCAGTAGAGGCGACGCCCACGAAAAGAGCACACGAAAATAACGGATCTCGGATAGAAATGGGGGCCGGGTAAGTTGCGGAAATTGGAAGTGAGGTTACTGTGGTTTAGAAAACGACAGTTTCAGAGTACGGAGTACGGTCAAGAAATATATTCTGTCAGATAACAGCAAATGAACACGGTAATCGAGAAAGTTCCAACTCTTGTTTCAGGGTTGCCGTATACAGCCCCCCAACGCTGAAATTGTTTAGCCAAATGGCCGTTCTAAAAATACCAGGAGGCTTACAGAATCGCCAACCTGTCAGAGTGTAGGCCCCTTAAAGTCAGAGCGTACATATCTAAGATGTTGTCATTTCTGCAAACTCGTAAGCAATTCCTGTTGCTTTGTGGAGCGTCATGCCACGTCGAGTTTCTGTGCTGGGAGGCTGCACAAAGCTGTATAGCAGAGACCAAGAGTTGTATCCTAAGACTTGTAGAACTACATTCGGTGGAGCGGGAGACTGTCGAGTTGCTAGGATGATTTACACGTTACTAAAGCTTAGACCGTGACGGGCCGGTCGACATCGTCAAGGATTGAATTGTCTCAACTACCAGCGACTGGACGAAGACATGGATTATGTCCACCGTCAGGCGGAGATGGCCTTTGTAGGAAATGGCAGGACATGATGTGAACAGGACACGGGCAATACTGAACGCAAATCTGCCTTTCAAGTGGTCCCAGAACAGAGGGG